>NW_019104886.1:0-17769 GCF_001995035.1 Momordica charantia | reverse complement strand
TTTTTTGCTGATAATGCTGAGAGTTACGAAAAAATACCTAATTTTGAATGTTTTGTTGCAGCATTGTTGATGTTGCAGTATCAAAAGCAAAAAGGCAGAAAAAGACAGAGTTGACGGTAACAACTTTTCCTCGAGAAATTAGTGCAATAAAATGGAAAAATACCTGATATTCTGAGTTAGGGGCCAACTTTATCATTTCTGTTGCCCTAAAATCAATAAGGGTATAAAAGCTTGCAGTTAAGGGTGCCTCCAACACTCCGCATCCCCTAACTTCACTCTCACTTGAAGAAAGCTCCCAAGAAATCGTTGAATAAGACAACAACGAGAGAAGGGCTACTATTATCTTCTTTTTCTTCTTCTTTTGTACTTTTTAGTGCACGGGTTTTGTATTTTCTTCTTCTCTTTTCTCGTTTGACATTGAGTAGCTAAGTTTATTTGTAAGGGGGAGGTTGTTGTGAAATTGTTCTTGGGCTGTAAACTTTGCTTTGACTTGATGATGATATATATACTGAGTTGAAGTGGTTTTTAACGTTTTATTTTCAATGTGTTTGGCCAACAATGTGCTTGGCGACTCTCGATCATTGGTGAACTCCAGCTTTTTATCCACTACACGTTCATGTTTTTTGGTATTTTCACAGTCCTATTTTGTCGGAATCTTTTTTATAACAATACTGTGTTCGTAAGGTCTTTGTTTGCAAATGAGTCGTTGGGCTTGTTATGATATAAGTGGTTTGTTTATTGGTTTGTTGATTTTTAGACATGGGGGAGAAGCTGACGCACAGGGCGAGACGCAAAAAGGAGATCGTTAGCGCGTTTACATGCCAAAAAAGAAGGTTTTAGATGGTGTTTTTACTATGTTTTAACTTTGTTTCGAACTTTTTCTCGGTCGTTTGAGTTCTAATTCATGCAAAATTCATATATGATGGTTTGTGGTTGGCTTATATTGTAGTTATGACATTTTAGGACCATTTGGGAGTGCAAATTAATCAAAAGATGGAAAAAAACTACATGGGAGGCGCCAGGCGCCTGGGAGGCTGCAGAAAAACTGGTTTTCTTCCAACTTTGCCCTTAATGAAACACGTCTTCCAATGCGTTTTGGTGGTTCCAACCAATGCATCCGTGTAGAAGAAGTGTTCCACTATCAGTTTGAGCACGATTTAGTGTTTCTTTGTTGCTTTCTAAGTACTTTTGAGTTGCTTTCATTAGTTGTTTTTAGTTTTTAAATCCCGAGCACTTTACATTCCTTTATTGAGCTTTGTTTTGTTTCTATTGTTACTTAGTTATTTTCTACCTATTCAAATTTATAAAAATCCAGCAGTTAGCTTATCCTTACTTTGCCTTTACTTTATTTTTAGTTAAGAGAATTGTGTTTTTGGAGGAAAGAGCACGTGACACTCCCCCTTGCTTGAAAGAGAAGGGCGCAGCTCTCAATCCCGAGCAAAACTCTCCGTTAGTTAACTTTTGTTTTTCACACATGCATTTCATTTTCAACCATTTTACTTGCTGTATTTTCTTCAATATGTCTTTCTAAATTCCCGTCTCTAGCCCGGTTATGGATAGTTAGCCTTTTATTTTTAATAAGGGTTGCTAAAAAGTAGTGTTTTTGCTTTCCATTCATTGCTCAACATGTTTTCCCAAAAAGTTAGGATTTAGAGAAGGCCACTGTAAGTCTTAACAAGTCAATACTGAAAAGGTTGCTTATTTGCATTGTTGAGTGGTTAAACCGAGGAGAGGAGCGCCTTAGACATAAGGGTTCCGGTTAAGTAGCCTAGATAGAGGACCTTAACCCGAGGTTGCGTCTATTTCCATCCTAAAACTAAGATATCTCTCATAATAGACATATTAGGGAATGTCTTARGACTTTGAACTTGCTTAGACATAAGTCAAGTGAAAAGCGTAGTCGTTGGTTCCTAAAGTAAAATGCATATCGTCCTTAGCGTACCCTTGATTCTTTGTTGGCTAACTTGAAGTAATTCGAGCTAGGTTTTACCATTATAAGACCAAATCCCAAATCCAAAACCATTATTTGCGACCTCTTCCCATTTTACACGAATCACTCATTTCAACGTCACTATTCATTAAAACTTTAGAGTTTGGAAATTATTTAGAAGTCCTTGAGGATCGATACTTGGATACTCCATCCATTTTATATTACTCTGACAGGTGTGCGCTTGCATATATAGAATTGTTACCATGCTTAGTGCGTGCGTTCAGCATAACCACCAGTCAATATACTGAGTTGAAGTGGTTTTTAACGTTTTATTTTCAATGTGCTTGGCCAACAATGTGCTTGGCGACTCTCGATCATTGGTGAACTCCAGCTTTTTATCCACTACACGTTCATGTTTTTTGGTATTTTCACAGTCGTATTTTGTCGGAATCTTTTTTATAACAATACTGTGTTCGTAAGGTCTTTGTTTGCAAATGAGTCGTCGGGCGTGTTATGATATAAGTGGTTTGTTTATTGGTTTGTTGATTTTTAGACATGGGGGGAGAAGCTGACGCACAGGGCGAGATGCAAGAAGGAGATCGTTACCGCGTTAAAAGGAGATATATAGCTACTTAGAGGATGATCGAGAGTGATATGACATGTGAGCGAGAGCGAGATGAGACGTGAGCAAGAGTTAGATGATACACGAGCAAGAGCGAACGTGAGCGAGAGCGAGATGATTCGTGAACTATAGCGAGATGATACATGAGCGAGAGCGAGATGATACAAGCGAGAGCGAGATGATACATGGGTGAGATCGAGAGACATGAAAGGACATGAAATTTGAATTCGATTAATGGTTGGTTGGTGTTCATTAAAGGCTCCATTTATTGATTTATTTATTTTATTCGATGTTAGTTTCAAATAAGGGAGGGAAAGCAGCAAGGACACAAAACATAAAAGGCTGAGATCGTGAAATGGCGAATTAATTAATCACTCTTGATTGATTATGGATACAGACGTCTGGACAGAGATAGAGCGAGAAAGCGAGAAATGAATAAAGCGAGAAATAGATAAAGCGAGAGCGAGAATGCTAGAATATCTTTGTGATAAATATACAGCAAGAAAATGGGAGCGAAAGAGAGCAAGAGCGAGAAAGCGAGACAAATTCCAGATCCTCAAGTACAAACATATTACTACAGAAATTGGATGTTCTCACAGAGGCAGTGCACTATCTAATTGACTTACACCCTCCCCTCATCTCTTCATGTGGATGTACGTGCAGTCGTAATTGGGTTAGTACATGTCTGTCTATTGTGACCGGATGTACCGCACTGACAACACTTGTTGACACGACGTCGCTCAGCGGTTGAGGCGATCCGTTGCATTCTACGACAGCCTGCTGGTTTAACAAATCTTGGTGGTTGGACGGGAAAAGGCTTGTAATCATCCAACTTTTTCCATTCTGACACGTGGCCTACCGGTAAGATTGGTTCTGTGTAAGCACCAATTATAGAGTCCACACTTTAGCACGGATCGATGAACGTGTGCCAAATTATATTCTTCTGCCTCACTGCTACTATTGCGTGCGAACATGGAATATTCATGTACTGGAACTCCATGCATGTACATGTTCGGGCATTCAAATCAACCGTCCCATCCAAGCCGCCGTCCTCAACATGAAACATGCACTAGTCGACTGGTTTGACTGTGTAACGACGAGACTTCTCAAACTGTAGTGCAAGTCGCTCCTCTGCATAGTCTGAATGAAAGGTGTTTCAGGTGGACCAGTAAGTTCTTCTTTTGTGGAACCATCTTTGGAGCCAGTTGCGGACGAACTCGATAATCCTAGTGACCGGTAACGCTCTAGCCTCTCGAATGAAGGCATTCACTGACTCAGCGCTGTTCGTCGTCATGTTTTCATACCTTCTACCAACTTGGTAGCACCAGACCTACCATTCTATCCCAATTTTTTGTAAGTATTCGGCCATTGAACCACTTCCGACAGATAGTATCTGGTTCCAATAGTATATGAACTGTGACATCTGATACGCATACGCTGCATCCTGATATAATTTGAAAAACGCAGCATTTTTTAATCGAGCTTTTATATTGTTCCCAATGTGGTATGTGCATATAGCATGGAATACGTCTAGGAATATCTCACTTGTTGCATTTGTGATACTGGAATGACGATCTAATATGAATACAAGATCTGGTGGGGCTCCAATTGTGTCCTTCATGTTTTTCATAAACCACTTCCACAATGCATCACTTTCGTTGTCTACAATCACAAATGCAAGTCGGTATATTTGGCAACACCTATTAGCAGCACTCCTTTGAATTTCCCCCTCAAATGTGTGCCATGAACCATAATTACACGCCTTGTGATTGTCTGAAACCCTCTAATACTGGCACCCTTGGCCACGAACATGTATTTGAAGTTAAGGGAACCTTCAGTCTCCATGTGGAAAATAGTACATGGATTCTCTATTTTTAGCACCTCACCGTACGTATGGAGATGCATGTACGAGTCCTCTTGCCGGCCCCTAACAATAGCGTATGCTAATTCTGGTGCTCGATAGGCCTTGTCATAACTTATGTTGACCCCGAACTCTTTACGGACATCCTCCTTAATATGTTTTATCTTGTAAATACGACTGGTTCCAGCAACGTTATCCTTTATAAGATTTGCTACCCAACTGCTTGTATGTCTGTGGTTGTGGTTCGGGGTGTCAATTGTGCAAGTGTGCTCATCTATATACTTTGATATACAAAATATTGAAGAGTTACCGATGTAGTGGACTGCACCCTCCAGTTGCATGTCTCGTCGATGCAGCGAACAACGAACTTTGACTTCGTTGACCTATTCACATTGTATTCACGGTTAGATCGCATTATTGTGTTGGATAATACCATACTCAAGTCCAGCTTTGAAACAAATATCTTCCCCACGTGCAGTTCTGCTCCGCCTGATAAAAGGTTGTACATAGTCGGTTGCTCTCTTGTCACGGTGGGTGCGGATTGAGGTACTGGTATTTGGTGACCACATTATCAAGTTGGGTGGATGTTGGTTTCGCCGATGGGAATATATGTTATGGCACAAGACTTGCAGATCGTACTTCTACTGTGTTATTTATTTCATCTGATGGAAGTTGCACTACGGGTTACCTACGTGGTGCGGGGCTCACCAATTCCGAGTCTTGAGTGTATAAGTAGTCGACACTGTACATGCCGTGCATGTCTATTTCGTTCAACCCCCCACTCTTCCACTCCCGTGTAACCCTCTTCTAGATCAAATTCTACCCTAGGAATGGACTGCTCTTCTTCATCTTCATTTATTCTAGATGACTGTAGGTCAATGCTTTCAGGAACGACGATTGATACAAACAGTGGGACTTTAGAAATCTGTTCTTCGAGTAATGCAAATCGGAGGTCATCGTCATACGTTAGGAACATTGTCAGTGAAGCGCACGCCAAATTGTATGGTACCAGAATCACAAAGTCGTACCCAGTCTGGCTGACTTACATCACTTTGTATAACCAATCTTTCAGTTCATATACGTCACCATAAGTGGGACAATTATTCCTCTTAGCTTACCACCAACATACGAAATTGTGCTATCATCCCACATACCACCGAATCTTATGAATAAGCTCATCCCAATCTCCATGTTGAAAATAATAAGACATGTAAGGGTTGTTGGGTGTGTTGCCCTAAACTCATAGTTTGAATTTATGTAAAAATAAATGTATATTCAATAAATTTGTTGTTGAATTCATAGCATTGCATTGTCCAAAATCTAATAAACTAAACATCCAAGGTTATTATCATGTAACCGAGACAGTATATATATTGGGTATATATTTAATATACTAGGTATATATTTGATATAACTCTGATATACTAGGTATATATTCGATATACCTCTGATATACGAGTGGATAATGTCCCGGGAAAAACCTAAACGGTCTATAGTATATGGATAAGGCTGTGTACCTTATCCTGGCAACACTATGGATACAACCCACTTTGTAAATATTACAGATGACTCAATCCACGTTGTTCGTACGAAGACATACGAGTGGGGGTATCTTATACAATGAGTTTGTATAAGACCGGACCGCGAAATAGCTAATCTTTATATTTAACGTCGTTGACTAACAGATTGATATTTCATAGGATGGCCAGACAACTCATTCTCAATCTTGAGTGAGTTATGGACTCCTACCTGTAAAGGCTCGTCCTTTGATCTGTATGGGTGAGAGTGGCCTGAGTCGCCGACTCAATATTCCTACTATTTTGGGAACGAGACCGAGTGGGAAGTTGGGAACATAACTTCACAAGATGGAATTCACTTCTCCCCGACTTTATGGAGCAGATAAGCGTTCTCTTAAATGCTGACTACGGAACTTGAACAAGGGGCCCCACCCTCTCACTGGCCCGAGAGAGGCTTACAGTTACTGGTCGAACCATAACCGAGTTGTTCATTAGAGGAGCAGTGCTATTTAAGGAGTAAGATGTAACTCAGGGGTAAAACGATAATTTGACCCGGCTTGAGTTACGAGGACTCGTGAATGATTGACTTGTAATTAATTGTCGTACATCCATGGACACGAAAACATTATGCAGTGAGAATAGTGCAACTGCAGGTCTTTAGTGGAGTGACCCGTAGTTAATCAATGTTGATTAACTTGGTCAATGAGTTTGACCGATTAATCTCGCATCGTTGAAGCTTCTAATCTGTAGGTCCATTAGGTCCCCTTGCTAGCTTATAACGGGTAAAACGAGGATTAAGTTTTTTTAAAAAAAAATTTAAATGTTCAAATTGCTCAATAGAAGTGGGAAACCTCCCCCACTTTCCAACATTTAATGGTGGAAAGTGGGACCTCCCGCTTCTTCGTTCTTTTTTGTTTCTTTTATTTTAATTAAAACAATTTTAATTAAAATAATAATTAATTAATTACAAAAAAGAATTATCAATTTAATTAAATTAAATCTAATTTAATTTAACCAAATTAATATATCACATTAATTTAATTAAATCATATTTAATTTAACTCAACTTAAATTAATCAACTATAATAGAATCAAATTCTAATATCCATCTCTCTCATAATTTTGAATCAAATTCAAAATTAACTTTATATTATAATGTATCAACATACATTATATTAATTGCATCTCATTCAATTAACCTTGATTCCCTTTAACTAATTTGAACAATTCAAATTCTTTTCAATATTAACTATTCTTAACTATCCTTAACGAGCTAGCAAGGGGACCTAATGGACCTACAGATCGGAAGCTCCAACGATACGAGATTAATTTATTAAACTCAGTAACCATATTAATCAACATTCGTTAACTGTCGGTCAGTCCACTAAAGACCCACAGTTGCACTTTTCTCACTGTAGAATATTTTGCGTCCATGGATTTTAACCATTAACGGTAAGTAAATCATTAACGAGTGTTCGTAACCATAGTTGGGTCAAATTACCGTTTTACCCATGTGTTACATCTTGGTTATGGTCCAACCAATAACAGGAAGTCCCTCTCGGGCCAGTGAGAAGGTGGGGCCCCTTGTTCAAGTCCCAAAGTCAGCACTTAAGAGAACATCATCTACTTACCCCGAAGTCGGGAATGAGTTAATTACATCTTGTGTAGTTATGTTCCCAGCTCCCTACTCGGTCTCGTCCCCAAAATGGTAGGCATATTGAGTCGGCGACTCGAGCCACTCTCACCCATACAAATCAAAGGACGAGCCCTAACAGGCAGGAGTCCTTAACTCACTCAAGATTTAGATCGAGTTACCTGATCATCCTATTGAAATATTAATCGATTAGATAACGGTGTTATAGCTAAAGATTAATTATTTCGTGGTCCGGATTTATACCAACTCGTTGTATAGGATACCCCCACTCGTATGTCTCCACACGAACGACCTAGATCAAGTCATTTGTAACTATTACAAAGTGGGGCGTATCCATAGTGTTACCAGGATAAGGTACCCAACCTTATCCATATACTATAGACCCTTTCGGTTACTACTGGAATATTATCCACATGTATATCAAATATATATGGTATATATATACATTGTATATTAAATATATACTATATATCTGTTATATACTGTTCCAGTTACAAGACATAACCTCGGATGTTAGTTTATTGGATTTAGGTTAATGCAATTGTATCAATAACAACTTTATTGAATGAATATTTGTTTTATGTTTACAAATCATGAGTTTAGGGCATAAACCCAACACGTTAATAGTTGGGAGAGATTACTTATAGTGTGATAAAGGAGGTAGTAGTGCGATGGATGTCTGTTAAGCTTCTATTCGAATTACCATACGTACATTTTCACATTGCATTGATCACCATGATTACACCTCAATAAATGGAAATGAATGGTAAATGATAGGTTATCATTACAATCTGCCATGCAGTTCAATTAGCCGCACAACATTAAATGATCTGACGACGTGTGGGAAAAGAAAAATTGTCAGCAAGAGCGAGATAGAGCGAGATATAGCGAGATCAAGAAATAGGAATAGAGATTGATTACATGATCGTGAGCACGCGTCCTAACAACGAGATCGAGATAGCGTGCGATCGAGAGTGGTCATATAAAGAGCGATGTAGAGCGAGATCGAGAAATATGAAATCGAGAAAGTGCGTTAGAACTATATCGAGATCGAGAAAAAAACTGTGCACATCATATGGAGCAATACAGAATCCAAAAAAAAAATCGGGATGCCCGCTGAAATCATAATATCATGAACAAATCACACAAAAACTACCTATAAATTTCATATGATTCAATGAATACAAAAATATGGCATGTTCATTAAAAGTATGATTCATCGTGCCAAAGTTGTGTGGCATACTGATTCCAAATATACGGCACTTCAGACTGTACAAGAGTTTCTAAAGAATTACCGGTTACAAGATACCCTATGTATTTACTGTTGGCTGTGTAGCCCTAGACTCGTAGTTTGTATTTATATAAAAACAAATGTATATTCAATAAAGTTTTTGTTGAATTCATAGCATTGCATTGTCCAAAATCCAATAAACTAAACATCCATGGTTATTATCATATAACCGATATAGTATATATACTGGGTATATATTTGATATTCTAGGTATATATTTGAAATACCCTTGATATACTAGGTGTATATTTGATATACCCCTATATACGAGCGAATAATGTCTCGTGAATAACCTAAAGGGTCTATAGTACATGGATAACACTGGGTACCTTATCCTGGCAACACTATGGATACGGCTCACTTGGTAAATGTTACAGACGACTCGTTCCAGGTCGTTCGTATGGAGACATTCGAGTGGGGGTATCCTATACAATGACTTTGTATAAGACCGGACCGCGAAATAGCCAATCTTTAGATGTAACACCGTTGACTAACAGATTGTTGTTTCATAGGATGACCAGACAACTCATTCTCGATCCTGAGTAAGTTTTGGACTCCTGCCTGTGAGGGCTCATCCTTTGATCTATATGGGTGAGAGTGGCTTGAGTCGCCGACTCAATATTCCTACCATTTTGGGGACGAGACCGAGTGGGAAGTTGGGAACATAACTTCACAAGATGGAATTCACTCCTCCCCGACTTTAGGGAGTAGACGAGTGTTCTCTTAAATGCTGAATCTGAAACTTGAACAATGGGCCCCACCCTCTCACTGGTCCGAGAGGGACTTCTGGTTACTGGTCGGACCATAACCGGGTTGTTCATTAGAGGAGTAGTGGTATTTAAGGAGTAAGATGTAACTCAAGGGTAAAACGGTAATTTGACCCATATTGAATTACGAGCACTCGTGAAGGATTGACTTGTCATTAATGGTCGTATATCCATGGACACGAAAACATTCTGCAGTGAGAAGAGTGCAACTGCGGGTCTTTAGTGGAATGACCCGCAGTTAACGAATGTTGATTAACTCGATCAATGAGTTTGACCAATTAGTCTCGTATCGTTGGAGCTTCTGATCTGTAAGTCCACTAGGTCCCCTTGCTCGCTCATAACGGGTAAAATAAGGATGAAGTTTTTTTTTGGAAAAATTTGAAATGTTCAAATGGCTCAAGGGATTATATGTATATTGATACATTATAATATATAGTTAATGCTAATTGAAACTATCTATTATGAGAGAAATTATTTGAATGAGATTCAAATAAAATTAATATGAATATGATTCATATTAAAACTATATGTTAAAAAATAATGTGCATAAGATGTACATTACGACTATAGGTTATACGAGATAAATGCTATAGAATATGATTCAATTTTTGTAATAAATAATTAAGTGTTAATTATTTATTTGATTTATATATATGTGTATATATATTAATTAATTATTAATTAGATTAATAATTATTTATTATTTATTAATTAATATGATTAATTAAATATATATATATATATATTAATTATTATTATTAATTAATAATATTCATATATAAATATATAATTAATATTTAACTCCCTCCAAAATTACAGGGGATTGGGGAGTTAACACAGGACTCCCAAGCATTTCTCTCCATCGCAATCTCTCTTAATTCTCCCTCTCGTTCCAAACAAACGCTCCCACAAGCGTGTTCTCGAGACCCCAAGAGGATATCACGGAAGATTTGGTGGTGCTGTTCGGGTGGAAATTAACTTGAAGAAGAGTTCTTTAAAGGTAATAACATTTTTCCCCTGTGTTTTCATCCCATCATTTACATGAAAATGATGCCACAATGTAGACCACCTTTCTGCTCCGGGATTCACATCATTTAAAGAAGAGTTCTTCCGCTCCGGGATTCACATACCATCATTTACATGAAAACATGCCACAATGTATACCACCTTTCTGCCTCGTGTCGGTCGTAGGATGATATACATGCCATAGAGTCCTCTTCAGCTTGCAATCCGCCCCATACAACCGCCCACATGCATACAACAGCGATGGGATGGTATGACTCAACGGCTGCAGGTCCACCATCAACTTCGATATGGGAATGTGACCTGTCAATGAGTCATACACAAAAATCTCGGACTGGTTCATATCTATGGCAACCAAGACTCAGTGATCTCTGATGTTAAACGGGCAGTATACGACATCGACGTCCCCCCAGGCTGGAATGGATTCTTCCACCCGACCTAGCACGACTTCCATGAACTCTTTAAAAACGTCCCAAGTGGGGATCATGTCCTGGAAGATCTTCCCCTTGATCAGTTTATAGGGGCCACCTGTAGCAACAAGAAGTTTCCGCATAACAGGAACGTCGCAGACGATTAGATTTGTCGAAACGTAAATCTTGTACGTGTATGAACTACCTTTCTTGCCATTTGTAGTGGGTCCATGACAGCAAACTTCTGAACGCATAGGTGCGGCCGCTTACCGAGCTTCCTCATGATGAAATATGTTATGGCAGCAGCTTTCTACCATCACAATTACAATAGTTACTCTTTGTAAGATGCAGTGAAGATATGGGGCCTAAAGCTATGCAATGTTGTGTATCACTTACCCCATCTTCAACCTGTTCCTTAGGATTCAGGATGTTAATGAAGAATTTCCAGGAATATCTGTTATGTACATTCCATGTTGTGGACGAGCGCTTGACGTCGTCATTCATAGGGTCATGTACCGAAAGCATCATCTTGGTAAACTTGTCCTTCGAAATGTTATGCAATGGATTGTATTTGGGACGAAATGACTTACCTTGGCTGGCAGGTACCAGGTGCACGTCCACCTTCTGTTTCCATTTTTTTTTCCCAATCCGTGTCATCCGGACTAAAGGGTTTCGTTTCCGTCCGCTTATGCTGCGTTCTTCTTGGTTTGACGACATCTGGAACCTACAGAACACAATAACCATTTTTTTTCTACACACATGGTTAGTTTTTTTTTACAACCGAACCTATACCTGTTACACTCGTTTTTTAATAGAGTTATTTATATTTCTGCATGCTTACTTGACATTGTTGGTTGCTTTGTCTTGTTTGCTACTTCTGTATTGACCTGGGAGGGCTTACGGATTGTCGACTTGATTTATTTGTGATTAGTACTTTTCTATAGTAATTTATGGATGCTCAGGAATGAGTTCCCCTAATTATGCAAATAACTTGTTTTTACTTATTGGAAACTTAGAAACAAGAGTTGTGGATATCCATGTTAGGGTGTCTCGRGAGGGAACCAAGTCGAATTGGGCACTAATGAATGTATGTAAACTAGTGGGTAGGTTGAGAAGCCGGTGAAAGCATGTTAAATCTCCCCCACTTTTCCATATCTTTTAACTCCCTATTTTCGTGTCTTATGTTATAACCTCTTCCTATTATCAGCTCTGTGAAGTGTGTCTCCTACTAAGATCTTTTACCGCTTTATTTATTATATTTCGTTTAGTTATAACACAAACACCTATATTTCTTTGCTTTTACATTTTGCTATCTGCGAACATCGTTCGGAATATTATCCAAAGTCCCTGTGGATTCGACCTCGTTTTGTACTACAATCGACAATTTCGTGTATACTTGCACGTGTTGTCAACACGGTTGTGTGGACGAAACAAGTTTTTGGCATACTTGCCAGGGAATTAGTGATTTTAGTTTAAACAGTAGTGTTTGTAGATATGGTGCTTCATCGAGTTTTCTCTTTCTCACCTTTTTGTGTGGTTTTAGGTGCATGAACGATTTTGAGAATAATAAAGAATTTAAAGGACTTTTTGGAAATCTTTGAACCTCTTTGTTCTTTACTTGAGAATAATAAAGAATTTAACTTCACATCTGATTATTTGCAGGCGTTCAACACACTGAAACATGCTCTCACCCATGCGCCGATAATAACAGCACCAGATTGTACGTAGCCTTTTGAACTGATGTGTGATGCCAACGATTATGTTGTGGGAGCAGTTCTTGCTCAACGCAAAGGAAAGCTGCTGCATCCGATCTATTACGCCAGCAAAACTCTAATAGAGGCATAGATCAATTACACCACCACGGAGAAGGAATTATTAGAGTGGTGTTCGCCTTTGCAAAGTTCAGAGCATATCTGGTGGGATCCATGGTGACTGTCTAGATGGACCATGCAACATTGAAATATCTTATCACAAAGAAGAATGATAAACTGTGACTAATTCGCTTGATTTTCCTATTGCAAGAGTTTGACATAGAGATCAAGAACTATAAAGGAACGAAAAATTTGGTTGCTGACCACTTGTCCAGGTTGACTGGTCTAGGAAGCTCTAGGGAAGAATCAGAAATTAGAGGGACATTTCAAGATGAACAATTGTTGGCGATTGAAGCCCTGAATGGGGAAGGAGAGCCATGGTTCTCTGATCTAGCTAACTATATAGCCAGTGGAATAGTTCCAACTGAGATAAACAAACAACAGTTGAAGAAGTTCCTGCATGAGAGTAAATTTTACTTGTGGGATGATCCATACCTTTATAGGGTGTGCCAAAACAAAGTAATCAGAAGGTGCATTCCCAATGCTGAAGCTCATCAAGTGCTGACCAAATGTCATTCCACCCATATYGTGGGCACTTTGAAGGGTAACACATAGCAGCAAAAGTCTTACATAGTGGATACTTCTTGCCCACTATCTTCAAGGATGCGTACGAGTTAGTTCAGCATTATAACGAATGCCACATGGTTAGAAACATCTCCAGGAGGTTTGAAATGCCTCTCACGTACATCTTAGAAGTGAAGTTCTTCGATGTCTGGGCCATAGATTTTATGGGTTCCCTCCTTCAAATGGACATCTCTTCATTCTGTTAGCGGTTGACTACGTATCAAAATGGGTCGAGGTAGTGACATGCTCCAACAGTGATGCAAAAGTGGTCACCAAGTTTCTACACAAGCATATATTTACAAGGTTTGGCACACCTAGAGCCGTGATGAGTGACAAAGGCTCCCACTTCATCAACAAAGCTGCAGCATCCCTCCTTGCTAAGTACAACATCAGGCATAAAGTATCCACAACTTAACACACTCAATCAATGGGCAAGCTGAGATATCTAATAGAGAGATCAAAAAAGCAATTTGGAGAAAGTAGTCAGCACTAATAGAAGGGACTGGGCAATAAAGCTAGATGATGTTTTATTGGCTTATCGCACCGCATTCAAAACGCCTCTGGGTACTTCTCCAAATAAGTTGGTTTTTGGAAGACCATGCCACCTCCCGTTAGAGCTGGAGCATAAAGCGTTCTGGGCCGTCAATAAGATAAATTTTGACCATATTGCAGCACGAGAAGTACGCCGCTTGCAATTGTTAGAGCTTGAGGAGTTTCGTAGAGATGTTTATGAAAATGCCAAAATATATAAGGAAAAGACAAAGTATTGGCATGATGCGAGAATCCAGCCAAGATAGTTTGAAAAAGAACAGCAAGTGTTGCTTTAGAACTCAAGCTTGAAGCTCTTCCGAGGAAAGCTCAAGTCTAGATGGTCAGGTCCATTTTTAGTCTCACATGTATACCCACATTGAGCCATCAAGGTGCATGAAACTACTTCAGGAAGAGAGTTTATGGTTAATGGGCAGAGGTTGAAGCATTTCTATGGCAAGAATGTGGTGAGAGATGCCAGAGCCCACCACTTCGCCACAGATTGAGACTGCACAACAAAGGAATAACGGACCAGGATTTAACGCCAAATCATTTTCATGCTCTCCGAGTTTAATTTTGCGGTTTAGATAGTTTGGTTCGTTTGTATTTAATTCTTGCAAGTTAATTTTGTTAGTTCTATCTTTGCAAGGGGATAAGTTTGAAGTCAGGCTTAGAGTGGTTTAGAGAGCAGGTGGGAGCGCTGAACCCTGGTAGACATGTAGGTGTGTATTTAAGGTAAAATGCAGCTTCATCATTTTTAAGGAAAGAGGTTAGTAATTCTCAAGATTTTGGGGCGGAGGAAATAATTATCATGATTTGAGGGGTTTTTTTTTATGATTTTGTGAGGGAATTTTAAAAATTTAACAAATTGTGGGGAATTAATGTAAATCTTGGTTTCCCCTTTTTAAGACCCACGTTCCCCACTCTCCTCCCTCACTATGCTCCATAATCGTCTCCCCTCTCCTTTAAGCATTCCCAAAATTCCCCCTCTCTCTCCGTACGAAACCAAAAACCCTAACTCTGCCATGCCTTCAATCAAGCACAAGGCCAACCGGAAGAAGGCGTACAAGCTGGAGGTCTCGACGAGCGAGGACTCTAGCGACGAGTACCAGGAGGTGATGGAGACGATTCAGCCGTCAGAAGCTTCCTGTGAGTGAAGCCCCATCCAACACACTCCGACTAGTTTGGAGCATACTCCAACCGATTCGGAAGTTCCACCGCCGCCTCTGTCAGTTGCCAGCCCTCGTGTAAGTGCTTAAGACCTCACCGCCTCTCTTCAGCAAACCCAGACCGAAAACCCTACACCCTCCGTCGAAAACCCACTGCCCTTCAGCCTAGTTAAATCCAACATGAAGGGATGTGAATCCCGGAGCGGAAGCGGACCGTTGTTCGTGATATTTGGGAAACAAAATCAAAACGGTTAAGAAGAAAATACAGGGGAAAACCATACCTTTGAAGAACTTTTCTTCAACGAATTCCCCTCGAACATTACCACCGAGTCTTCCTCGCTATGCTCTTGGGTCTCTAGAACGTGCTTGTGGGAGCACCGTTTTGAAAGAGAGGGAGAGTTGAGAGGGAGAGCTTGAGAAATCTGGATGGGAGTTCTTTCTTTTCTTGTTCTGTAACTCTCGCAGAACTGTTCTGCAACCCAAGTAAAAAGAAAGAAGAAGGACGTGGGGTAACTCCCCACGTGATATTAATTCCCCACTCCCCTACAAATTTGCAGGGGAGTTTAATATTATTATTAATATTAATTATATATAACATATATATATAATATATATATATATAAATAATTAATCATATTAATTAATAAATATTAATTAATGATTAATCTAATTAATAATTAATTAACATATATATATATATATCAAATAATTAACACTTAATTATTTATCACATAAATAGAATCATATTCTATAGCGTTTCTCTCGTATAACCTATAGTTTTAATGTACATCTTATGCACATTATTTTTAATCTATAGTTTTAATATGAATCTTTTTCATATTAATTTTATTTGAATCTCATTCAAATAATTTCTCTGATAATATATAGTTTTAATTTAGAATTAACTATATATTATAATGTATCAATGTACATATAATCCCTTATGAAACTTGAACATTTCAAATTCTCCCAAAAACTTGATCCTTGTTTTACCCGTTATGAGCTAGGAAGGGGGCCTAATGGACCTACAGATCAGAAGCTCCAACGATGCAAGATTAATCGGTCAAACTCATTGACCGAGTCAATCAAGATTCGTTAACCACAAGTCATTCCACTAAAGACCTGCGGTTGCACTCTTCTCACTGCAGAATGTTTTCGTGTCCATGGATATACGACCATTAATGACGAGTCAATCCTTCACGAGTGCTCGTAACTCAAGTTGGGTCAAATTACCGTTTTACCCCTGAGTTACATCTCACTCTTTAATACCACTGCTCCTCTAATGAACAACCCGGTTATGATCCGACCAATAACCAGAAGTCCCTCTCGGGCAAATGAGAGGGTGGGGCCCCTTGTTCAAGTCCCGGAGTCAGCATTTAAGGGAACACTCATCTACTCCCCTAAGTCGGAGAGGAGTGAATTCCATCTTGTGAAGTTATGTTCCCAGCTCCCCACTCGGTCTCGTCCCCAAAATGGTAGAAATGTTGAGTCGGCAACTTGGGCCACTCTCACCCATACAGATTAAAGCGCGAGCCCTCATTGGCAGGGGTCCATAACTCATTCAGGATTAAGAATGAGTTGCCTGGTCATCCTAAGAAACAACAATCTATTAGTTAACGGTGTTACATCTAAAGATTGGCTATTTCGTGGTCCGGTCTTATACAAACTCATTGTATAGGATACCCCCACTCGCATGTCTCCACACGAACGACTTGGATCGAGTCATTTGTAACCTTTACAGAGTGGGCCGTATCCATAGGGTTCCTAGGATAAGGTACCAAGCCTTATCCATATACTATAGACCCTTTAGGTTATTCACGGGACATTATCCACTTGTATATCAGGGTATATCAAATATATACCTCGGATACCAGGGGTATATCAAATATATACCCAGTATATCAAATATATACCCAGTACATATACTGTCCCGGTTACACTAAAATAACCTCGGATGTTTAGTTTATTGGATTTTGGACAATGCAATGCTATGAATTCAACAACAAATTTATTGAATAAATTTTTATTGAATATACGTTTGTTTTTACATAAATACACACTAGAGTTTAGGGCACCACACCCAACACACCATTCCCCCTCCGACCCAAGCGCCGAACTACCCTCTACTACTGAAAATCCACCCCCTCCCCCCACCCAGTCGACATTCTCACAAATTCTAGCCAACCCCATTCTTATATCCACTGTCTACTCGTCCATTGTCGTCGAGGAGATCCACCCACCGGTGATCCCTAAAACCACATCCACCACTGGCCCTGCTTCACGTACCCGCAAAACTAAATGCCCGTCATCCTCCCTGCCAATCCCCAACCCAGTCAGAAAGCAAGAAGCCCAAAAATAGCCTCCACCCCCACCCGCTAAATCGAAATCGGTAAAATTTGCTTCTGACTGGTTGTTGCTGAACGCACGCACTAAGTGTGGTAACAATTATATAGATGCAAGCGCACAGCTGTCAGAGTAATATAAAATGGATGGAGTATCCAAGTATCGATCCTCAAGGACTTCTAAATAATTTCCAAACTCTAAAGTTTTAAAGAATAGTGA
>NW_019104885.1:99822-118027 GCF_001995035.1 Momordica charantia | reverse complement strand
CCAAAAGATAAGAAATCCATCCCCCTTTAAAACAAGACCCACCACACGGAGTCCGGTAAATATTAATTTAATTGGAGTTTAGAGCCCGATAAATATAGATAAATTTAATTAACAATTAATATAAAAATTAAATGAAAAATCTCCTGATTCGAGACTAACTAATCTGAGGGACTCGGGGCATTACATCTAGAGCGAGGTGCAGACAAACTTACCATGCTCGTAAGACTCAAGATGACAACCCCATTGAGTAATAGATGAAAAATAAAATAGCGTTATTTCTGACATTTTGAATTTGTGTGGTGATCGTAAGACTCAAGGTGACAACCCCATTGAGTAACAGATCACATCTTTGGAAGTGGGTAATAATGTAATCACGACTCCCTAAATATTCACACGGGGCCACCTTAGGGAAAACTAGGTCAAGTAAAGCCAATAAAAATAGGCACCATATAAGAAAACACAAAAGAAGAAACAAAAAAGCTATGAGTCAAGTTCCTTTCCATTTACAATTAACAACCAAAAAAAAGAGGGCAAACAACAAGACTTCATCAGTAAGAGGGACCCCGCTACTAAAGAAGAAATCAACACCACACTCCCTTTGAGATCTACCATTGGATGAGTAAGATTTGCCTGTCAAAAATGTAGTCGCATCTAATGATGAAACAGACTCCCTAATAGAAAAGGACGCCCCTCTGCCCGACATGCGACGCCTGACCCTCCTCCACTCATTGCTCAGCATAATAGGGCTAACAGTTGAAGGAGGAATTCGAGCAGGTGACGTGTCGAACGTTGGGGGTAAGAGTGAGGCATGAGACCACAAATGGTTAGGAATGTACACAACAAGTGCATACAAACATGTTTCCACTGGAGCTGTACGAGCAGCACGTCTTAAGTCGTAGCCTGTAGCATGTAGTTGAAAAGGACAAACTTGTAGGAGAGGGTGCCACCCACCCGGTGTCAGGAATGTCGGCCCTCGTCCGTCAGAATCTCGTACAGTCTGACGCACCCCTACGCTCAAATCTGTCATCCTTCCTGATTGGCCATTAGCGCCCATAAGAGGGAAGGATCTCCATCATTGTCAACTAACTGAAAAATTTGTCACTAAAACCAATAAGATGTTCACCCCTACTTTGTCCTTTGGGTTCTTGAGGACTAGCGCCTATTTTTAAATTTTTAAACAACCTCTAACGATAAGATTTAAAAAATCCTATCTTGAAAATCTTTTCTTAATTTCTCTCTTAACATATTTCTCTTTATTTATATATGTTCTAATATACCTCTATAACTTTTTATAAAATTGAAAGCCTAAATAATTACCAAAATATATTTGATTTTCTGTTTTTCAATATTATTAATTTATTCATTTTAAATTGAAACTTTAAAATTACCCAGTTATGCAAGGGTAGGATGTGTGAAGTGTATATTAACAAATTCTAACCAGGTATATGCACATTTATGACTCAAAGTAGCACCCGTTAGAGCCCTTTTTACCCTTTGAACCTAGGCTGATCAAGCATCCTGATATATGCCATGGTTTGCACAAGACCATACATTGTACATGCAATAGGAGTTGTTAGCAGTATGAGTAATCAAGCTTGGAAGTAGTAGGAGGGTGTGGAGTAGATCTTCACATTGTTGAGAGGGATGACTAATAGTTATGCTCTATGCTTTAAAAAAGTTAGATTTTAAATTGCAGGGTTGTGTAGATGCAGATATGGCATGAGACATAAATAGTATTAACAGTACTACCGGATATGACTTTACTCTTGGTAATACTATAATTAGTTGGTCCTCTAGATTATAGAAGATAGTAATGCATCCTACTTGAGTTAAGTATGTTGCAGTTTTTAAACCAAGTAAAGAGATGATATGGCTCTAGTCTTTCTTGGTAGAATTATGCTTCAGATTGAGAAAAGGCACTTTGGATGATGACAGTCATAACATTATTAATTTAACTAAGAATCAAAGTGTTTGATTGGAGAACAAAACACATACAGGTAAAATACAATTGGGTTATATTAGCTTCGGACGATGGAGTAGGGGTGCTTGAAAGATTCCTAGGTTGTCGTAGTCCAACTTATATGTTTAGTAAAAGTTATCCCTATTAAAAAATTTAAGTTGTGCATAACTTTAGTTGGACTTCTCTAAGAAGCAGCTACCATTGCAAAAGAGAAATGTTACATTTTCTGTCTCGACTGGGAGATTGTTGAGGAAATTGAGCTAAACAAAGAACCGAATTGATCTTTCAATTTCGTAGGCGGAATATTAAATTTTATAAAAGTTAATAACTAAATTGATTAATCTTATTCATGTTTAAATTAGTTCATTTAAATGTTTTTTAATTTCCTTTTGAAAAACATACGTGGTCGTCTTCTCCTTCAACCTGCAAATATAAATTTTGTAAATGGTAATAACTAATTTTATTAATCTTATTCATGTTTAAATTAGTTCATTTAATTTTTTTTTAATTTCCTTTTGAAAAACATACGTGGTCGTCTTCTTCTTCAACACGTAAATATTAAATTTTGTAAACGATAATAACTAATTTTATTAATCTTATTCATGTTTAAATAAGTTCATTTAAATGTTTTTAATTTCCTTTTAAAATACATATGTAGTCTTGTTCTTCTTCAACTCGCAAATGTTAAATTTTGTACATATCTCGTTTTATAGAAACCGTATTTTTTTTCTTTTCTGAGCAAGTTCGTCGATTCCAATCCGTTCCGGTGAGTTCACGTTTGAGTTGGATGTTGTGTTAATTTTCTTCCTTTCATTTATTTATCTGTCTTGTTGCTTACAAGTTTTAAATTGGTTTATTTATTATTTAAAGTTGTAAGTTCCAATTGATTTATTTGATTTCGTAGTAATTATAATCAAACCCTGATCTAGGAGTAACTAACAATTATTATCTCCTTTTTATTGAGATAGTTTTATAGGGCTCTTGCAAAAATAACAAATTTATCATCGATATTTAGGGATTTTCAAATATAGCAATTTTTTCCGAAAAACAAAGATATTGGAAAATTTCTAATTTATCCTCGATAAGTTTGATTTTTTGCTGTAGGAACCTTACTGCCAGAACATGTTTTGACTATAAGACGAACCTTTTTCCTTCATATTTTATTAAAGGCATTTACATATCCTTAAGATACGATAGAAGTGGAATATTTATGGATAAATTGAAATGTTTGGTGTTTTGAGATAAAACATCTGGCGCCTGGCGCTATTTAGGCTCCTTTATTTGGTCAAATGTGGTAAAAAAAACTTACAGAGATTTTTACTGTGCAGGGAAATAACGCGTGGCACTATTTAGGCTGATTTATAAAAATGATGGTTTTGCTAATGAGGGGCATGAGAGTATATCTTACATGTGTTTTACCTTAACAAAATTGGTCCACCCAAGTCAATTTCATGTAGTTGGAATCTCAACCCTTTTTGGGGAGTTCAAATAACCTTGAAGCCCGGTATAAGGAGAGTCTCCCTAACTATTCAAGGATCCTTCGCAATCTCTTAGTATCCATTTTGTTCCAGTTTCAACCTTAGATGATAGTTTAATTTTCTTGTAATTGTTTGCCTTTGTTATTTCCTTTGTAATTTCGAAACTAATAGCTTTGTTATATTTGATTTGATTTTAATTTATTTTAATTCAAGTTCTTTCATTTGTTATTTATCTATTTCATTACTTTAACGTTATTTAGTTTGTTTAAACTTCCTTCAAGATCGAAAGAGAAAAAGGTTAAGCTACAAATCATTCTATGTTGTTATTCTTTCAATTAATCAATGTAAATTATTTCACTTATTTTTCCAAGTGTTTTATTTCATTTAATTATGCACCAATTCAGTTTTCAACCTCTTTGTAGAATGCCTTAGTTAAAATTATTTAATTTCAGTACTGTCAGAAAAAAGCCCATATTGCGCCTGACGCGATTCTAGGTTGGTTTTTAAAAATTCATTTTTATGTCTTTTCTTACGTTTGCCATTGCAAAATTGATCTATTCACCAAAGCCTAATACTGAGAATGTTAGGTTAAGTAAAATATTAGAAAACTAATATGCGATGACTTAGCCATAAGCACATAAACCAAGGGCCTAGACATAGGCCCTCTACCCATAAAAACAAATTATTTGATAATTACATTCTTGCATTGTAACCACACATAGAAATATGATAGTAGGTTATCATAGGCTATGCAAATAACCAAAAGTGGTTCGTGAAAGAGTAGAACTCAAATTTCTAGAATTTACCAAGTACACTTCACATTTTTTCCTCAAGTGTGTATTTTCTTTCAAAACTTTCAAAACTAAAGGCAGGAAGCAAAGAGGTTGTGTTTTATATATAACCTTGATATTTGCGACCCCACATCATGACTTTGTCACCCAATTTTACTCATAAAACTTAATTTCAATTTGAACCTTTTCAATTCAGTTAAATCGTTTTGAAGCAAAAGTCCCTGAAGAATCGACATTGGAATTACTTCCTTGTATTATTTGTGAGCATGTACCCTTGCACGTGTCACTTATCTTTTAAGGTAGAAAATATCCCAAAAACCCTGTAATCCCAAAATATGGAGAAGCTCAAAAAC
The DNA here is from genome assembly GCF_001995035.1 of Momordica charantia. The sequence goes on along the minus strand of NW_019104885.1, from coordinate 113,445 downwards.
GGAGGAATGTATGTGATATATATCTGTAATATATCTGATATATCTATAATATGTGCTATATATATCTATAATATATGTGTAATATAGATCTATAATATATTTGTAATATCTGTAATACATCTGACTACTGATATATGTATGTAATAAACATATGATATACTACTAATATAAATGTCTCATGTATGAACAACGGAGAAATGAGCCCAATTTTATGTGCGACATCTGGAAAAATAAAAAGGATAAAATTGGAATAATGAAACGTTCCAAAATCATAATTCTAATTTTGTGCTTTATTTGAAAATTTTAAAAAGGAGGTGACATGTTTTGAAATGCATATAATATTAGTATTATTTCCCTATCAAAATATACCTTTTAGAAATTAAGACCTAACTAAAATAAATTCAAGAGATGAAGGGTTTTGAACCTTAGTTTTAATTGAAGTCTTGAAAAAGTTTAATCACAATAAAAACAAACTTACCTGACTTTCGTTTAATTATTGCACAAGTTATTTCTAAGTCTTTTAATTATTATAATTGTCGTGAAGTCTAATCTTACCATACAACCGTATGAATTTTCAAGATCTAAAATTGGGACATTTTAACTTTTTTTTTTAATTATTAAAGTAGTTAGTTGTACTCATCAAGCCTAAGAAAACTAAACAAATGGGATGAAGATTAAAATCGGGTATAGGATAAGACATAGTTTCTTTTAGCTGCATTTATTTGTGTCGTAATTGTACCACATTACAATACTTTATCTGTTTCCCTTTTTTAAGCTTGAAATTAACATTCAGTCTTCATCACATATCCCTCCAAATGTATGAATTAAAAATAAAAGTACTATTATTCTAATATAAGTTTACAAATATTTTTTAAAACTACTTTCGAAAATATTATATATTATTAAGAAATTGTCTCGTGACAACTTGCTTAAAAATTATAGTTTGCCACGTCAAAAATCACCTATTGAAGAAACGATATTATGGATGTTGCTTGCAATGACAGTTGTCTCCTCAAGAAATGATTTCTCCACTTATTAAATAAAATATTTTGTTTCATCTATGTAATTTTTAATTTGTACGTAAGATAGGAATTTTAACACGGATAAATCTAAGCAGAAGTCAGGGCTAGTGATGACAAGGCGGGGTCGGGGGCTATCTCCATCCCTGCCCCGTCCCCAAAATTTTTTTTTTTTAATTTTTAATTAAGTTTTTATTATTAGTATAAGAAGTGAAAAAAAAAAGATAATTGGGGCATTAATTGATTTTTTTTCAAGTCTAAAAAATATTTATGAATTTTATATATATTAATATTATTATATAAAAAAATAGAAAAAATAAAATAAAATATTAAACAGGGATGGGGAATCATCCCCTCGCACCATCTTCGTTGGGGACCCGATTAGGATCTCCGGTTTGACCCTGTCCCCGGTCAAATCGGGGATTCCTCGATCCGATCGGGTCGGATCCTTGCAAAGATCGAGTCCGATGGGTTTTTTTGCCATCCCTAATCGGGGCAGGTAGGATATTAGAATGTCACCAAACTCCCATATTCACTTTATAAGAGGGAGCTAAGATATATGATATGCTAGTGAGCATCATTATCTCTATTGATATGATTTTTTTTTTTTTTCTGAAATCGAAACCAAAACCATATAGACATAGGTTTTTCGGTAGAGAAATTGGATTAGGAGTCTTTATTTAACTCCTCATTTAAAAGGAAAATATATGGCCAAATAATATTTATCATGCCATTTAATTTTCTACATTTTTTTCCTTCGACTTTTTTACGTTTTTAATTCCGCTATCCTTTTTTAAATTAAAATAACTTTTTTCTTCTCTGTTTCAGATTTTGACTTTTTTTTTCTTTTTTCTTGTTACACTCTCCCTCTACTTTTCAAAATAACTTTTTATTCATAATTAACGTTCTCCAGCTTTCCCACCCTTGCCAGCAGTCCACTTTCAAATTCTCTGTAATTTGTTTCCCAACAACTTGATTTTGATGGTTACCGGCAAGTTCTATCGAGAGAGGAAATTAGGATTGTTTATACCTAAATGTAGAGGTTTGAACCAAGAGATTCTCAAACAGTTTCCACGTACAGGTATGGGAATTTTGATCCATTGGTAGATATCCCTAAATGTCCAATACTGCTACAAAATTACTCAACATCTATAGTTGGCTACTCGGTCACCATAGTAGGACTTGAGGAGGGCGATAACACAAAGACGTGGTATATAGTTGGAAGTAGTCGATCACTATTGACGGTTGAATTATCGTAGATATTAGTGATATTGAAATGGACAATAACACAAATATAAAATACATAGCTAGAAGTATATAAGAGAAAAAACTGTGGCAATAAGGACAGTAACACAATTACTGGAGGATATATATCCAATAAGAGAGAAAAAATGTGACCAAATGGATAATGCACAAATACATGGTATATAACCAGAAGTAGAAGAGAGAGAAAATGTGACTAAATGAACAATAACACGAATACAAGGTATACAAGTGGGAGTAGAAAAAGGGAAAAAGGCGAACACCTGCTCTAGCTTGGTTAGTATTTCTATTTCTATTTAATTATCTTTTTATTTTATTTTATTAATGTTTACTCTTTTAAGATTTTTTTAGTATCATTTTTAAAATAATGAATCTATTGTACTTTAAACCTTTTTAGATTTTTATTTATTAATTTATTATCCACTAGTTGGCGGCCTCCCCATACCTGCATACGCAAGGACCATGTAGTTTGAATCCAAGACCCTAAGGTTATTCCTTGAGACCTCAAGCCACCCAATCTCTCTTCGGACTATCTTATAAAAATGGTTGAAAATAAATTGGTTCTATAATAGGTTGAAAAAGATAAATAGTTTTTAATAAAGGAAAATTACAGTGGGTAGCAAAAATCTTTTATATATTTCAAAATATGTCATCTATTTTTAAAATTTTCAAATATGACAAAAATTTTCATTTATATGAATAATATATCAAATACTATATCACTATATCAATAGTATATTAGATATATCACATACATATTGCACAGACACTCATATTAGTAGTATATCAAATCTATATCACATACATATATTAGTAGTCATTCTATGTATTTCAAAATATGTCGCCTTTTTTAAATTTTCAAATATAAAAACATTTTTCACTCATATCAGTAGTATATCAGACACTCATATCAGTAGTATATCAGACACTCATATCGATAGTATAATAGAAGTATATCACATACATATTGCACAGATACTCATATAAGTAGTATATCATATGTATATCACATACATATATCAATAGTCATATATATCATAGATATATTATGGATTTATATCATTTGGGTAAAATTATCATTTTAAAAATGGACCTCCGTTTTTTTAAATGTTATATTTGAAAAAACTAAATGTGGTTGTTATTTTACTAATTTTACTAAATGTTTTTAACATATTTGCAACCGTCCCTTTAATGAAGGTAATTTCGTATCAAAAAATTGGAAGTTGTTTAGCTATTTTTAAAAATGGTATATTTTAAAAGAACATACATGCTGTGACCCATTTTTCTTATAGTCGAAATGTGTACTAATTCATGAGTATATTGGCTTCCCTACTAATGATGTTTAATTACTAGAAATCAGCCTATTGAATCTATATATAAGATTGTGAGATCATAGTTTGGAAACATAAAAAATTGTGTAATTTTCTAATCCATTGATAGATATTGAATCAATAATGGTGGGAGTGGTAGATATGTTTGTTGGATCCGTACCCCTACGAAATCAAATCAAACCCACCTTGTTGGATCCATACCCTACGAAATCAAATCAAACCCACCTTGTGACTTGAAGTTCAAGGGTTTCTTCCAATTCTTTCCATTTTTCTTTTTTGGTTGTCAAGTTTCTCTTTCTTGCACACACGATAGGGTTTTAAAGTTGGCGTCCGTTCCACGGTGTCGCCATCGTGCCGTCTTGCCATCTTGCCTTCTTTTCCAAGGATGAAGTGTCTTTCCATCTATTTGCTCAAAGTTGTCTTGATGTTCAACAGTTCGAAGTCGGTCTTACCATCCGTTAAAAAATTTAGGTTCATGTTAAGAAAAATATTGTAAAAAAGGGCAGGACCAAAACAAATAAATAAAAGGACAAACTTGTTATCTCTAATTCAGAAGGTAATGTTGACCAAATATTTTTTAATCACTTTAGTAAAATATGCACACCTTATATAACAATAGATACACGTATAACTACCAGTGAGTTGATGGTGAGTTGTAGTCTGCATTTCCCTTTATTTGGTCAATGTCAGTATCTATAGTGGTCTGTCGTAGTATTGCACGTCTAGTTCTGCATTGATCGTGAGTTGTGATTTACACTGAAGTCGCACTTCCATTTATGGGTCCAATGTCAATATTTATAGTTGTCTGCATTCGTGTCACACTTCTATTTTTGCATTGATGGTGAGTTCTGGTTTACACTGAAGTCGCACTTCCATTTATTAGGTCAACATCAGTATCTAGAGTGGTATGAACTAGTGATTTAAAATCTACACAAAAAAGCATAAAGAAAGGTGTAAAAATTTTGCAAAAATAAGACAAAAAATATTTTACATAAAAACGCCTTCAACACCGATAAAGGGACTGTTCTTACTGTCTTTTCGTGGATCTTTCAATAGTATAGAGGTTTTACCTCTGTCAATATGCTCACCAAAGTATTTCTTTACTCGATGCACACTTACCTTAAAAATAACCTTTCGAATCCCTTAAATCCACAACTCCATGTGGATAAACACATTCAACTAGAAACGGGCCCGACCATCTAGACTTTAGCTTACTTGGGAACAATCTTAATCGAGAATTGAACAACATTACTAAGTCTCCAGATTCCAAATTCTTATCCAGTATTTTTCTTATCATGTCATTTTTTGGTTTATTCTTTATACATCTTAGCATTCTCATCAGAAAAATGACAGACTCATTCAACTCATGTAACTGTAGCAACCGAGCTTCAGCTGCAGTAGAATTATCAAAATTTAGTTTCTGCGTAGCACAAAATGCTCTATGTTCTAATTCTAGTGGAAGATGACACACTTTACAACAAACAATGCGATATGGGGACATACCTAACAAAGTTTTATATGCAGTTCTATATGCCCATAATACATCATCAAGCTTAATAGCTCAGTCCTTCCTATTCACATTCACAGACTTCTCTAGAATTGATTTTATTGCTGTATTGGATATCTCTACTAATCCATTAGTTAGAGGGTTATAGGCAGTAGCAATCTTATGATGAATGTTATGCCTTTTAAACAAATTACTCACTGCTCTGTTTAAAAAATGTGTGCCCTCATCACTAATGAAGCATCTATGTGTATTATATCTAGTAAAAACAAATTTTTGCAAGAAGAGAGAAACTACCTTAACATCGTTAGTAGGTGTGGCCAAAGCCTCAACCCATTTCGAAACATAGTCAACCGTCAAAACAATGTAATTCTTACTGAATGATGGTGGGAACAGACTCATAAAGTCGATGCCCCAAACATCGAACAACTCAACTTCCAATATTGTGTTTTGGGACATCTCATGTTTTTGTGTCAAGTTACCTGATCTTTGACATCGGTTACAACTTTAAGCGAATATGTGTGCATCTCGAAATAGGGACAGCCAAAAGAAACCACTCTTGATGAACTTTGCTGCAGTTTTTCGTCCAGCGAAATGTCCACCATATGGTGATTTGTGGCACGTCTCTAGAATCTCCTTTTGTTCATGCTCAACAACACACCTGCAAAGAATATTGTCAGGTCCTAATTTGAACAAGAAAGGTTCATCCCATCTATAAAACCTAACATCATGAAAGAACTTTTTAATTTGGTGCTTACTTAAGTCAGTAGGAATTATGTTGCAAACTAGATAGTTCGCGTAATCAGCATACCAAGGTAATTCAGAAACTGCTAAAAGATGCTCATCAACAAAATGTTCTTTGATTTTCGAGTTATCATGTCGCAAAGAGGACTCTAGCCTAGACAAATGATCTGCTACTGGGTTTTTTGTTCCTTTTCTATCTCTTATCTCTAAATCAAACTATTGTAGCAATAATATCCATCTAATTAACCTAGGCGTGGTTCTTTTTAGCAAACAAGTATTTTAATGCATAATGATCAGTAAAAACTATCACCTTAGTCCGAATCAAATATGAGTGAAATTTGTAAATGCGAAAACAACAGCTAAATGTTCTTTATCAGTCACAGTGTAGTTTAATTGACTACTGTTCAAAGTCTTACTTGCATAATAAATAGGATGAAGAACTTTACCTTTTTGTCTACCTAACATTGCACCCACTACAAAATCTCTTGCATCACACATTAGTTCAAATGGCAAGTTCCAATGAGGTTCAATTATGATGGGTGTTGAACTAAATGCATCTTTACGTGTCTCAAAAGCATTCATACAATTTTCATCAAAATCAAAGGGTCGATTCACTTCTAATAACTGACATAAAGGTTTAGGAATTTGCGCAAATTTTTTATAAAATGGCGGTAAAAACTCACGTGCCCTGAAAAACTTCTAACACCTTTAACAGTAGTGGGTGGGGGTAATTTGACAATCAAATCTATCTTAGCCCTATCGACCTCAATTACTTTTCCTGAAATTTTGTTATCTAAGACTATTCCTTCACGTACTATAAAATGACACTTTTCCCAATTAAGCACGAGGTTAGTCTCTTCACAACTTTTTAATACATTTTCCAATTTTTGTAAACAAGCTTCAAAAGACTCTCCAAAAATAGAAAATCATCCATAAATATTTCTACGATGTCAGAAAAAATTGCAGTCATGCATCTCTGGAAGGTGGCAGGAGCATTACAAAGACCAAACGACATCCTACGAAATGCAAATGTCCCATAGGGACACGTGAAAGTGGTCTTTTCTTGTTCCTTCGGAACTATTGTAATCTTGGTGTAACCAAAATACCCATGAAAGAAGCAATAGCACTCCTTCCCTGCAAGACGATCAAGAATTTGGTCAATAAAAGGAAGTGAAAAATGGTCTTTTCTAGTTACATTGTTTAAACGACGGTAAACCATGCACACTCTCCAACTAGTCACTGTTCTCGTATGGATCAACTCATTGTCGTTGTTGGTTATTACCTCATACAACCCATCTTGGAAACGCATTACTAACCCAGCTGCTATCTGAAATGGGGTAGATCACCCCAGCGTCTAACCATTTTATTATCTCTTTTTTTACCACCTCTTTCATTTTGGGGTTGAGCCTCCTTTGGCTTTCGATAGAATTAGTAGCTCCTTCTTCCAATATGATTTTGTGCATGTAAAAAGTAGAGCTAATTCCTCTTATGTCCGCTATGGTCCAACCAATAGCCTTCTTGTACTTAGATAAAACCTGCAAAGTAAAGATTCATGTTCATTAGTCAAATACGAAGAAATGGTAAGCAACAAAGTATCGTTTAAACCAAATATGCATATTGGAAATGAAAGGGTAGGGGTTTCTTCTCCAATTCTGGAGGTTCAATGATGAAAGGCTGCAAGGCATTCAAATAAGCTACTGTTGGCTGCAAAAACTCGAACTTCTGAAATTTTTCCTTCTTTTTCTGCTGCCTCCAAATTTGCTTCTAGGTCCCTTACAATAATTTCCTGGAGTTCCTCCATAGTTGTCCCTATTGCAGAGCACTCCTCGACTTCATTCGGGAGACGCATCGCGTCAAAGACGTTGAAGGTGACTTGCTCATTATTGACCTTCACAGTGATTTCTCCTTTCCTAACATTGAATACAATGTCACAAGTTGCTAAGAACGACCTCCCAAGAATGATCGGCACCTCAAGATCTGCTTCACAATCCAAAATTATGAAATCGGCGGGAAAAATAAACTTATCAACTTTAACGAGAACATCTTCTATTTTTCCTTCCGGTTTCTTTATAGACATATCATCTGATTGCAAAGTTACAGTAGTGGGGTGAGCTTCTCCTATATTAAACTCCTTAAAGACTGAGAGAGGCATAAAATTAATGCTTGATCCTAAGTCACATAATGCTCTCCCTAAATTCTTACCACCTAATGAGCAAGGGATGGTGAAACTAACTGGATCCTCACATTTGACAGGCAATGGATTCCCTAAAGCATCACTATTGCACTTTGTTAAGGCTATCATCTCATGCTCACCTAATTTCTTACGCCTAGAAATGATATCTTTCAAAAACTTGGTGTAATTAGGCATTTTCTCTAAAACATCTATAAGAGGGATATTTATATTCAACTATTTCAATATTTCAAATAATTTCTTCAAATGACTATGTTGATTCTTTTTAACTACCTTTGGGGGAAAGGTGGAGGGATCTTAACATTACTTACCTGCGGAGTAGTGCAAGACACTTCTTGCTTACCCTTTTCGGCTTTCTTACCTTTCTCTTCTGAACTTACGGGTTCAGGTTTCTCTTCTGGTTGTGGAGTAGGGACTGATGTAGGAACATGTGTAGCTACATCGGTTCCTTTATGTTGATTTATAGGTCCATCATAACTCAATTCGCTTCTCGTGAGGACTGCCTTACATTGCTCTTTACCTTCACAATCTCGCTTAGGATTTTCTGTGTCCTGGTAATGTACCTTGGGGTATAGATTTTAGTTCATTCGCTATCTGCCGTACTTGCATCTCCAAGCTTCTCATCGCAGCATCATTCCATGTCATATACATTCTTTCATCATGGCCTCCAAACTCCCATTGTTACCACCTTGCTGAAATTATTTTGAGCTATTGTTGATTGTATTGTTGTTGCGGCAACGCAAGTTGAGTGGAAAAACCAGGAGGGGTGTAATTTTGCTTGAATTCTTGAGCGGGTGCTTGTGCACTACTACTAGCTCCTCGTTGGTTAGTCCACGAAAAGTTGAGATGGTGTCTCCATCCAGGGTTGTAGGTGTTTGAATACGGATTGAAATTCTACTGGGCACCTTGACCTACATAGTAAACAGACGTTGGATTAGTTGGACAGTTTTCATACAAGTTGTTGTCATCACAATAAACACAAGATATATCAGAAATTTGAAAAACGGGAGAGGGTTCAAGAATCTCTGCTGAAATTGAAGTTTTGGTTTCATTTTCCACAGTCAGTTGTTTCAACATCTGGTTCATAGCTGCCATTTAAGCTTACATTGAAGCTGTTGTGTCTAACTCAAACATTCCGATTGATGCTTCTTTCTTTGGTAATGACCTCCCTATTTCTCCTTGGTCATAATGTCTGTCATCTTGTTTAAAATGTCAACGATCTCATTAACTGACTTCTCTAACAATGAGCTATTGGTTGCGGTGTTCGACATTATTATAGATGGACGATCCAATCCTCTAAAAAATTGCTCGAGCTGCACATGCGAACAATTTGTGACTCGGGCATCTCCTGAGTAATTCCTTGAAACGCTCTCAAGCTTCTTAAACTGCTTCGTTCTACTTTTGTCGAAAAGATACAATGTCATCTCAAAGATCATCGTTCATGGTCAAAGTATGGTACTTTCCCAAAAATTTCTTCGTCGGTTTCGCCCAAGTGGTGATAGAATCTAGTTCTAGCGCATTTAGCCATGTCCTTGCATTGTCCCTAATAGAAAAATGAAACAATTTTAGTCTTAGTTCATCTTCAGAGACACCAGGAAGTTGAAATGAATTAGCTATTTCAATAAAAGATTTGAGATGGGAATAAGGGTGTTCATTAGTTAGTCCTCCAAACTGGCTTATCGTATGCAACATCTGGAACATAACTGGCTTAAGTTCGAACTATGTGGCTTGGGGTAAAAGATTACTTATCCCTGAATTTAAGTTATCGAACGCATGAGTGACGTAATTTTACATGGCTACATTTCAGTTATCTGCTAAAATTATCTGATTAGGATTAACTTCTCCTGCTCGGTTTGCTGCTCCTTCACCTACCATATCTCTATTCATAGGTAAATCTTGGTAGAGGTGGAGGATCTTGAGGAGGAGGTGGATTTCTATTCATCTCGATTATCTATTCTTCAACTTCTTCAACTACTTCAACTTCTTTCTCTTTTTGATTTTCTCTTTCTTTTCTCAACCTCAGCTCACACTTTCTCCTTTTAAGGGTTCTTTCAGTTTATGCATCAAACTTCAACCAACCGGACACTGTGCTCATACACAACTCCCCTAAAGGTTAGATATAACAATTAAGTCAAATGACAAAGGCGTGCAACAATCAGACATGAAACAATTCACTTAAAAAGAAAACGATTTGAAAAATTAAGTCCTCAGCAACGGCGCGAAAAACTTATTGGGGCATTCTCTACCTTCAAAAGATAAGAAACACGTGCAAGTGTACACAGTCACAAGTAATACTTGGGAGTAATCCAAGGTCGAATCCTCAGGGACTTGTGCTTCTGAAAATAGTTTTAAAGAAGTGAATGGTTCAAAGATGCAATTGTGACTTATGAAGAAATAGTGATAAAATATTGTTGTTTGCAGTTTCAAGTAGCAAGCAATTTAATAAAACTGAACCTCTTTACTTCTTACCTTAGTTTTGATAAAAAAATATAGAAGATACACACTTTGGGGAAAATGCACCAGCCACTATTTGGCTAAATCTTGAGAATATGAGTTCTACTCTTTCACGTATCGTTTTTTGGTTGCTGCAGAGGCTAGGATAACCTATAATCATATTTCTATGTGTGATTACAATCATAGAAAGTAATTATAACCTCATTTTCATTTATTGGTTAGATGGCCTATGTCTAGGACGATGTTTTTATGCGCTTATTTCTAAGTCATATCCCATATTGGTTTCCTATTATTTTACCAAGCTCAACTCTGACCCACCCTTCTCAGAGTTGGGCTGTAGTGCATAAATCAATTTCCCAGGGCAAAATGGAAAAAAGATGTAAAGAGAAGTTTTTAGAAACGAACCCAAGCGCAATCTTGTTTAATCCCGAGCATGTTCGAAAATCAAATCATTTGAATAAGGCATTCCACAGAGAGGTTGATAAATAACTTAGTCCATAATTAAAGGGATTAAAACACACAAAACATAAAAGAAGGAATTTACATGGAATTTAAGTAAAGAATAACGGCGTACAAGGAGTTCTAGCTTCACCTTCTTCTCTTTCGAGCATGAGAGGAGTGTAAACTCGCTTAATAACTTTAAAAGAACGGAATAGACGAAGAACAAAAGTACAAACCCGAATTAAAGGCAATACGATAAGTAAAATAGTGAAAATACAAGAAACAGACAACTAAAACGTAAATCTAAAGCCTACGAACAAACTCTACAGCTAAGAACGAGAAAAAAGGAAGATGAAAATGATATGAGAATGGATGATTTGCTGCTGGGGGAGAAGCTTCCTTTTATAGACCCTCAAGTTTGTTGAATTACCCTCCATTTTAGGTGGAAATGTGTTGAGAGTCTGTCAACAACTCTTTAGTTTTAGGTCTATTCAAACAGGTTGGAAATGACTCCCTTGCCCTTCATTAAGTGAAATGCACGTTCAGACAAAGTTGACCTCAAATATGCGAGTGGTGCAATTCCAGCAAAAAAGTTTTTCTGTGATTTTCTTCGAATTTTGACTGCATTTTTCTCACATTTTTCCTGAAGTAACATATATTGCAAATTATTCAGAAACGTTCTATGCATGTTCTACTTTAAGAATATGTAAATCTTTTTAGTTAATAATGATGGGAAAGAGTTAATTTTTGTGGTCAAACAGGCCTACCGACACACATTTATGCAACAAAAAGTCAACCCAATCATATCGCAAGTTGCCCACCAGATCAATCTCGACCTATACTCAGCTATGAAATAAATTCATAAGTCAGTTCTCTTCTCGACATTACGACAAGAAAATGGCAACCCACCTCGCCACCATCAGACAGAATGAGGGCGAGAAACTACGGAAATCTGTGACCAGGTTCCAATAGGAATAGCTGAAGGTCACCTATTGCTCAGACGATTCGGCCATTAGCTACTTCCTCGCTAGACTGGCAAACGAAACGTTGATGGTCAAGTTGGGCGAGGGAAAGTCAGTTGTATTCGCCGAAGTCCTGCATAAAGCCAAGAAAGTCATTGATGGTCAAGAGCTGCTTAGGACCAAAAATAGGTCGTAAAGAGAAGAAGTTCGACCAGAAGAAATCAAGCCGCCTTGAGAAGGACAACACAGTTTCTTTGACCAGAAGAACACTGATGTTGTACAACCATATATAAGGTAATCCTTCTTTGTAAATGGTTTACATCATTTATTACATTAGTATATACTTCTTTGTGCTGATTGATTGTTAATATGAAGTCATCATATGGACTCTCTAAGATTGAAATATCCAAGTAGATCGACCAATGAAAAGTGGTTGCAGGATGAACACAATCGATCATTTGGTTCTTGGATCCGTGAGGAGGTAATTAAATTATTTTAATGGTTTTTCCAAATACATTCACAAGAAATGAAATTGGAATTTAACAGGTTTTACTTGTTTATACAATAGGTTATGGATGAATTGCGTAATGGTAAAAACATTTCCACTACAACAAATTTGTCTTTTCATGACGGGCATTGCCCGTCATTAAATAATAACCATGTCGGTCACTGACCGACATCTATACGAGTGTCCTTTTTCCCTTTCATGTCGGACAGTTTTAAGGTCGGGCATTGCCCGTCATGTATATTCTCTTTCCATCCGGACATGGCCGTCATGAAAGAACTATTTTAAGGTCGGGTAGCGCCCGTCATGTATAGCGTTTTTCATGACGGACATGCCCGTCATGAAATGATAACCATGACGGGTGACAACCGACATTGTATGTGCGTCATTGTTTGTACGCCATCGTCTGTTCGTCATGGAATGACTATATTTCGTGACAGGCATTGACCGTCATTATTTTGTGAATAAATTAATTAAAAAAATATTTGGTTGCCCAGACGTGGCTAACCAACTACATATATTTCCTTCAAACCTATGATAATATCTCAATATGCAACTAAAACTTTTAACACATTCATCCATTATAAAACAATATATATTATAAAACTTAACTCAAAAACTAACCTTAGACTCAAAACACAAATAATCACACAAATAATCAAAAGTACAAATTTCAACATMACCTCTCCACTTTTAGAATAACTCAAAACTAGCCAACAATATATCTCTTCCTTCCAACTTATTCTATAAAAGCTTAACAAAAACACAAACAATCAAAAGTAAGTATAAATTTCATCATGACCTCTCCAATTTAGAATATAACTCAAAATTAACCAACCAATATATCTCCTTCCAACCTATTCTCACAAACTAATTCTCAATATTATTGAAACTCAAAAACTAATAGGCAAGTAAAACTAACCTTAAACTCAAAAAACAAATAATCAAAAGTACAAATTTCAACATAACTTCTCCACTTTTAGAATAACTCAAAACTAGCATGGTTATAAACAAAACAAAAACTTCTATATTAACACCCTTCCATACAAGAACAAATGGGACCGCCCGTCCCTCTAACAAAACTACATTCAGCATAAGAATCCAGACTTCTATATATTATAAACAAAACAATCCAACACTTCTGTATAAACTTCCATATTTAAAGATTAATGGGTCAACCACCCATATATTCCTAAAAAAAATTACACT
>NW_019104885.1:65713-87777 GCF_001995035.1 Momordica charantia | reverse complement strand
CTTAGAGGTAAGGGGATCGAAGAAAGTTGACTACATTTACGTTATTCTCTTGCTAACTTAAGCATCGGAGCCCGTGTGACTAGAGTCACACTGGTTTAATTCGATTTGGTTTTGCAGGTACTAGTCCCGGATCAACAAGTTTGGTGGATGCGAGGTAGTGAACTGGAGGACTGAAATCCACGCATCAACAGTATATATATATATATATGCCCCTCAATGTAAAGTTGCCTCTTTCTTCTCCAAGTGACTTACAAGAATTGCATTTAATAATCTCTTTTTCGCTCTGTTTTTTTTTTTTAAAGAAATATAGACATGTTTAGTTACCACTCCGGTTTCTCTTACTCTACAATTTTAAATTAGAAATAGATAAACTTTGTATGGAATATAAAATTTTTAATCTAACATTCAAATCTTGTATGTTTTTAATTTTTTAATATTAATTATACATTTTATATGTCAACAGATAAAATAATTATTTTATTTATATTTAGGAAAAAGAATTAAATAAAAAAAAGAAACTTGATTTTGTCGTTCCCAAATATTGTTTACATTTTTTTTAAATGTTTCATAGAAAAGAAAAACGAGGAAAAAACCAATGATCAGACACTTATGTTTATCACAACCTGAAAATAAGAAAAATAAACAAAAATGTTACTAAATAAGCTCTTAATAACTCAAACTCGTGATAGTTTGGCAAATATATAACATCAACATGAATGTTCAATACTTCCATTTCATCTAACACTCAATTTTGAATTACAAAGTTATCAATCCCATGTTAATAATTTATATATAATCAAAGTTATACTAAATAATTCAAAATAATAATAATAATAATAATAATTATTATTATTATTAGATTCATCCATAAGACTGTTGTTAGTACAACAAGAAGTAGAGGTGGCGTTTCAAACTCATGATCCCTTAATTAGAGATAGGTGCTAATTACCGTTGAGCTAAGCTCATGTTGACATATTTATCTTTAAAATCGATAGATACAAAATAGATTTAATGAATTAAATGAGATGTATTGCAACGATATTATCGTCATTCGAACTTAATTACATATGCTCGGTACATCTACACATTCTTATCACCCTAACTAACTTAAATGACGTTTTTACTATATTTACATAACATAATTTGTCGGCCTCCACGTAACTACTATCTAAATCAACCTAAGTTTAATTTTACAAAATAAGAAAACAAAAACAAAACAGTTATGTGATAAGTCATTTTTTGGATTAGTAACTTGGGGTGTTTTTTACTTATTTGATAGTTTTTTTTTTTTTTTTTACTTTTTTGGGTTTTCATTGCTGGTTTATTCTTTTTTTTTCCTCTTCTTTATTTTTTATGAGTTGATTTAATAAAATGAAAGGAAAAAAAAGAGCAATTCATGAGAAAAACGAGTCAATTTTACTACATGTTAGGCGCCTAGGCGGCACGATATTGAAGCGCACAACAAAATGGTCGCCTAGAGGCACCCAAAGTGGAGACAATAATTTTACAAATGCACGTTTGGACGCCCATTTTTCGAAATTGGATGCCTAGGCACTACGGATAGATTTTGCGTTTTTAAATCATCCTTTAACCTAAGCAATGGGGGGAAGATGTTTTTTGAGAGAGAGAAAACATTGCAGACTGATATAGTAGAAGAAATTTTGGGACCCTGAAAAGCAAATCGGACCACATGAAGATCGAAGACTCGCGAGAGTGTTCAAGATTAACTTTCATCCCATTTCTTTTATCTTGTTAGGAACATTGAGATGATGGTTGTTATCTTAGTTGTAGCATGAGCTAAATACACAATTCTAGGGTATTGATGTAGCCTTTATCAAACTTTACTCTTCCATGTTTTTTATTTGATTTCTCTTCTAAACTTGTTGTTTGGGAGAACTTTTCTATTTTTAATGCATTGTTTAGATTTTATCAGCCTTTATATTGATTCCTTATCATAAATCGGGTGTGAATCTAACATGGGTCTATCTCAATTTTTTAAGGTGTATACCACCCAAAAAAATCGTGTGTTGAAACTCTCACTTTTACATGTTGTACAAAAAAAACAATCCGGCGGGATGAAGACAAAAAAAATAGGCCATAATTTTTGCATGAGTTGTAGTTTTGGCCTCAAGTCTAAGAAAACTAAACGAGTGGGATGAAGACAAAAATAGGCCATCGGATATGATAGAAAAAATATATACTTTGTCTTTTAACTTCATTTATTAGAATACTTGATTTATGGAAGCAATGGTCCTCAAGGATAAGGAATCTTTCATTTGTTTCCCCATTTTAAGCCTTTTATAAACGTGAGTTCTCGTCACATCTCGCCCTAAATGTATGATTAAAATGTATTATTATTTTAATATAATTTTACAAAAATATATTTTATTTAAAACTATTTTTACGAATATTATTGTTAACAAATCGTATTTTGATGAGACAATCTCGTTAAATGTCGTTGTTTGCCACATCATAAATCAGTCTGTTGAAGAAATAATTTTAAGTGATGTTGCTTGATCTATTAAAAAATTTATCGGGAGAAGAATTATATAAAATATATATTGTTTGGGAGTGTTGATTATCTTTTAAATTTGTAGGTAAGATGTGACTCTAGTACTGTGACATCTAGGAACGTGCTGCTAGGTACATAAAAAGTTAGAATGCGATCAAAGATTCAAATTGACTAGATGAAGTAAAGAGGCACGAAAAGAAAATTACATTTTAGATAATTTCAAATTTGGTTCTAATGGATATGAAATAGTTTCAATTTTAGTTTCTATAATTTCAAAATTTTCAATTTAATCTATGAATTAGGGTTGGTTTCAATTTGGTCCCTATAGTTTTAAATTTTTAATTATATCTCTGATTTAGTGTTTGCGATCTGCAATACCGTAAGTGTACGGTGTCAAATTTTAATATAAAGGATGAAAAAATAGTTGTTGTCTTGTAGGTTATTGACCCTAACTTTATTTCAATATATTAAAATTAAAAAGATTTTGACTATTCAAACTAAAAAGATAAAAAAGTAAAACTGCTTCTAGAGATTTTATTTCACGTAATTGAGTTATAAAATCATGTTAGTTAATTTAAAGTTATACCTTTTTTTTTCAAAATAATTTAAAAGTTATACTTTCTCGTGTTTTGAAGGAATTGCAATTATCTAACTATCCCTCGCAATAAAATTAGGCTTAATCTCTAATTTCAATTTCAATTTCAATTTGGAAATCTTAATATATTCAGGAATCACGATTGAGGAATAATTTGGAACTCTAAAGCAATAAATTATAAAATTAAATATGATCCATCAACCCTCTGCAGCACGTGATTAGTTTAACATGGTATCAAAAATACAATCGCACTAAGGTCTCATTTACATGAATCATCAAGGAATCGTAATGAAAACTTTCATTCCTTTCTGTTTATTAAATTTTAACAATTGAATCAAAGGTGGGTCGTCTCACCTCAAACTTTATAATCTCATTCATTATTATGTGAGCCCCACATATTTATTATAATTATTTCATAACTTTTGTCATTTCTCTCTCATATATTATTAGACCCATATAATTTTTAATTAATTTTTTTATAATTTTATAATTTCTTCTTGGTTTATACTTCCATTTGCTAGTGTATGAAATTTTATTATATATATTATAAATTTATATTAATTAATATCAATACATTTTTTAAAATAGAGATTATTATTTTTAAATATTAAATAATAAAATTTAATGATATGTTATATTAAATGATGATTATTCTAATAAAAAAGTATTTTATTTGATGTAACTTTATTTAAATTATTTATTATTTATTAATATTAAATAAATCGTTATAATAAGAAAATATTTACTATCAATAATATAGTATTAAATTAAATTAAATGTATTATTTTCATAATTAAAAAAAAGATTAACATGTATTTCTAATCTACAGTATATATATATAAAATGTGGTATGAGCAGAAACTTCTATATACCATTTTTGCCCTCTCATTATAACTCTCTTCACTTTTCTTTTGATGACAATTGTGTCATTTAAATACAAACTTTCTCTCTCTCAATTTATCTCTTCTCCCCGTCATGATCCCATCCATCTACATTCCCCTATTTTCTCTTACTAATCTTATCTCCCTTAATTATTCTTTCATTAACTTTTATCTTTCTCATTGATTTTTTTTTAACTCCTTTCATCTACCACATACCCTCTCCCAATCATTTCATCTTCCTAACCCCCTTCCAATTATCACATACCCTCTCCCAATCTTTTCATCTTCCTAATCCCCTTCCAATCCATATATAAATATGTGTCCTCTCTTTATCATGCCAACCAAAAATCAAAAGGTGGTGGATGGAACAAAGTGGAAAATTTTCCAAGTGGTGTGAAGGTATGAAGATTACTCTCTTGCTTTAGTAACGAAAACAACAATGCACATTGGGTGATCGAGAGGAGAATTGATAGTGAAGATAAACCAAATTTTCCACTGAGTTGATGGCATCAGTTCACTTTCCCCAAATTTATCATTGTTCAGATTGAAAGAAATTCTAGAGTACGATGTGTCGAGATGGTGGTCTATAGAATCGAGATAAAGCAAAATTCGATTATTGATCTCATAATTTGGATAATAAGAATGCTTATGAGTTTGATTTTTATTTATTTATTTTTTAAACTCATGCTTTTGATTTATATATGTGAAATGTTGTAATTATTTTTACAAAGTTATGGCAAACAAACAATTTTTATCCCTCTCAATATCAGGTTGGACCTTTTAGGATTTACTCTTTCTCTCACTCATACCTTTCTTTTTCATTCTAGAATGAGCAAACTTAATGATTTAACGTCACACAATTTAACAAAGATAAAATGTAATATAATAATTTATAATCAAGAAAATTAGAGGTAAATTAAGAACGTTCATTCATTAAAAAAAAAGAATTGCACGTTGGTGCTTTTTCATCTTTCTTACACTTCAAAATTGTACTTACTTTCCATGCTAATATTTCATCATCTTCTTTTATTACAATAATATCATACCTTGAATTTATATTTATATATAATCACTCTCTTTCTTTAAAATGATAATATTATAAACTTAAAAAATACTATTTATTTTACTTTAATTTAGAACTACAAGATTTTACGTGCAACGCACGTGTTTTTTACTAGTTAACTAAAAAGGGGAAAGGGGTATACTAGAATTATGATTACGATTCCATAAAATTTATGGCAAACAACATCAAATGAATAACACTCCTATTCCGATTTATTTCATTCCAATTTATTTTGATTCCAATTCATTCCCATTACAATTCTTGATGAGTAAATGGGGCCTAAAAGAAAGGTAGAGAGGAGGAAGAACCCGAAGCGAAGTCTGTTGGGATAATGGAGCCAAAGCAGATGACTCGCGTCCTGCAAGGAAAATGATTTTAAATAATACTACCAATTCCTACAAGGAGTATGATATTATAGTCTTATAAAGATTACAGTATTGTTTTCTTATAAGGTTTATGATATTTGACTCTTATAAATAGTTTCCTTTGGTTAAGGTTTCATTGGTACAAAATCTAAATAGAGGAGGCTTGAGTGGTTGTGGGCAATGTGTGAAAAGAAGACTGTAAACCGTGGATTTAGTGTAGGTGTTTTCAATTGTGTAATCCTAAGTAGCCATTGTTAAGGGTACTTTGAAGCAAGATAGTTATTGTATAGTGATAAATTGAGTGAGATCTCCATTGTAATATTCCGAATATAGTAGAACCTGCTCTTTTGCAGAAGACTAGACATAGTGTCAAGATTTGGGTGAACTAGTATAATCTTTGTGGTTGTTGAGATTTTCTATCACTATCTCTTATTTCTTTGTTATAAGAGGACCGATTGATCTATATTCTTTTCTCATCAATGTCATCTCGTTTTCGTCTTCTCCAATCTATCTTCTTTGCGTGCCTATGCACCCTCCAACTGATCTTATTTTGAATGGAGAAAATAAGTGTATTTATGATAGGTCACTTCTTAACATAATCAAATTAAGAATGATTTTATTTATTTATTTTCAATTTTATTTCATTCATTATCTATGTCTCGAGGGTTTGGAAAAAAAATTAATGATTTTAAATGTTCAACAAAGACAATAGACGCTCTCAACAGCTAGGTACCGCTCTTTTTCTAATTTATTTTAGCTCCTTCATGATTTCGTGTCGCAGTAAAAACAAAATGGTCGTCTCAGAGGAAGGAGAAGGACCTGCAACAACAGAGACTACTAACCCTCTTATTGTTCCTACCCGTCTGTTACGAGTCTGGGATGCCAGGAATCCTAAATATGAGGGATCCCCCAAAATAAATTAGATGGACAGGGCTTCCGCAAGGACCTCCCCCTCTTCCTGGTCAAGATAGATGGGAAGGAGTCTTATCTTGGAAAAGTCATAACCAGCCTCTTGGAACAACCCAACAGTCAAATATTTTCATAATGGTATGATATTGTAAACTTTTTAATAAGCCTTCATGGCTTTCTTCTCGTTTAACCCAAAATATCTCATACCAATAACATACTAAAAATTTAAATTATGAAAATATTTTTTCTAAATGGCCATTTCAAACTACTTAATGTCTTTTTCAAATGAATAAATAAATTATGCAAAAATATGGCTCGGGTAATTGTCTTTGATTTTTTTTTTTTAATAATTACTATTAGTCATCCTATTTTTAGAATGACCTAGTTTTTTAGAATAATTAAAAGTTTTATTATTTTAAATTTATTTTTTCTCTGTTTAAAAATAAAATGATGACCTACCTAAATATGCAAGAATATTATCTAGTGTATTTAACTCATATAACCAAGTAAAGCTCTCTAACTCTGGTTTAATTTCCTACTTTATTATTTTACAAATAAACAACTTTGTTTGAGCAAAGAATTGTGGCCAAAGGATCCAATGAATCTCTTCGTGAAGCGTGAAACTTGAGAGGGTGCTACTACACCTATTTTCGACTTGTACTAATTATTTGAGTATCGAAGTGCTCACTCTCTGTCTTGCATGTTTCACATGTTTCACTATTCACGAGGATATTCATTCAATCGTTTGGACAGATATTCTATGCTCGAACAAACATAATTTACCGTTTATGGTGATTCAACCATTGTGATGCATGTGAAAAAAAGTTGGTATCATAATGCTATAAATAGCACTAGTTCAGTAGATGCGTGATACCAATTGAGATCTCACAACCAAAGGTACCAAAGAAAAAGAAATGGGAAAGAGAGAAATTTTATTGGTTTTGAGTATGTTTCTAGCGATTTCAAGCTCAGAGGGCGTGAACGAATTCGATTACTACCAAGTCGTGCTTCAATGGCAACCGGCCACTTGTAGCAGTGCAACTCTAAAAACTGTATGCGTGCAACCTCCAGAAGATAGATATAGTGTCCATGGTGTTTGGCCTAGCCTATCGTCAGGATATCTTCCAACGTGTTCTGGTACTCCGCCCTATGATGCCAGAATGGTAGTCGTTCATATATCTTATAAATCTCGTTAGGTCCCCTAATCTTTTTAACGTGGGATGTTTATCAATCTAAATGTTTTTGTTTTGAAATTCAGATATTGACGATTCAAGCTAGGTTAGACCAAGACTGGCCAAACGTGATAACCGGACAAAACCCGCAGTTTTGGAGCTACGAGTGGACAAAGCACGGGACTTGTTCGAGCGCGTATCTGAACCAATTCCACTACTTCAATTTTGGACTATGGGTATATACCAATTACGATCTGCAATCTATTCTGTATCAATATGGTATCTACCCCAATGGACAACAATACACAAAAACAGTTGTCCAAAATGCAATTTATAGTGCAACGGGAAAGTGGCCAGCCCTTCGCTGCAACAACAACTACAGAACTGGTAACATGCAGTTGCATGAAATAAGTTTGTGTTTCAGCAAGAATGGACAGATTCTCATAGACTGCCCATTCAATGTCGTTACATGCAATGAATATTTCGTATGGAATTCATGGAGTTATTCAGCGAGTGTGGCTAAGGAGTAAAACTAATCACTGCCTTGAAACTGCTCTTACTACGAGGGTTAAGCTGTTGGAAGTTATGTTTCTTAATAAATATCTATCTTTAGTGTGTTTGTAAGATATGTTTTCTAATAATTGTCTACCTTCATCGTGTGTTTATGAGGGATAGATGGAACAAGTTGGTGTGTAATGCCGAAAGAAAGAACAATCTAATGAATAAGTTTATATCTTGGTTTCTAAATCTTTACTATTAAATTTTTTAGTTTAGACGGTTAGAGATATCCTATAAATGATTAAAATTTTCTTAATGAATCAGCTTGAGTTTTGGGCTTATTGGTGGTTTAATCATGGTGGTTTAATCATGTTTAAAATCATATATCATAGTAGGAGGTCTTGTGTTCCAACCATGTATTGTTATATTTGTTAAGTTTTTTTTGGTTGGCGGGTGGTTTAGTCCTCTTTAAAATAGACTATGGTAATTTGTAATAATGATGAGACAAATTGTTATATTGCAAAAATGTTCACATGCCATAATTTGAAGGATATTGCCAAACACAGTGGGGAAACTTCATGAACCACACATAGAGATAATACTGTGAAATAAATAAATAAAACATCCTAAAACAAAAATACTATACAGATGCTTAATTTTAGGAAACTTTTCAACAATAAATTCTAGCTAAAAAAATGAAGTTAAATTGTAAGGAGATCAATTGAATAAAATGGTAATGATAGTGGGTAGCAAAAATATTTTATGTATTTCACTAAATGTCACCAGTTTTTCAGATTTTAAAATATAGCAAAATATTTGAATTTTTATTTTCGGAATTTTTATTATTCCAATTT
The DNA here is from genome assembly GCF_001995035.1 of Momordica charantia. The sequence continues at coordinate 78,928 of NW_019104885.1, read as the reverse complement.
TACCCTTATGATATTTGATATAAATCCAATCTATATCTGATAATCTATATTTGTATCTGATATACATATGATGTATATCTGTATCTGATATATATGTAATCTATATAATGATGTATATCTGTATTTGATATACATCCAATCTATATCTGATGTACACTCGATGTATCTTTGATATACTCCCGGTAAACATCTAATATATCCCTGATATACATCTGATGTACACTTGAATCTGGTCAATACTAGGGTATTCATTAAAACGGATTAAACTTGTAATCAAGTTAAACTCTCTCAATCCAAATCTTACAAAGTTCCCATTTAGATTGAATATCAGTGCATCTCGTGGGCTCTGTAGACACCGTATTTGGTCCGAGCTTCATTTTAGTTTTATTTTTAATTATTTAATTTTTATTTTATTAAATACTATAGGATTACTTTATTATTGGTTATAGGCTAAAGTTTAAATTAAATTAAAAAAAAATAGATTTTGTTTTAAAGAATTTGATTTAATATTAAAATAAAAGAAATAAAAACATTTTATTTTATTTATATAATTTTGTTTTAAAGAAAGGGGTTTTAATTAAAAAAATTTAGATTCTGTTTTGGTTAAAAATAAACATTTGGTTTTTCCTCCTATTTTTCCTTCGTCAAAACCAAACGCTTTCCCTTCCCTCTTTTTCTCTGGTTTTACTTGACTCACGCATGTTAGTGTTATTTTTTTGGTATATTTAAAGGGCACACAACACACAGAGTGGAGGAGAAAAAAAAAACAGAGAGCACACAGAAAAATGATTTGGGTAAAGAAAATTTTTTATCTTTTATTTTTTATTTTTTCCCTTAGTCTCTAAAGGCGATTCAAAAGAACCAACACACAACAAGACTCCGGTGCACACCTCACGACCTCCATTGCTGCCTTGAGACCATCCTCTGGTGATAGACCGACGACGACGAAGAGTTCAGCGACCCACTCTAACACGACGAAGGACATCGTGGTAAAAATCTTTCCACAGTATACCCCTACATTTCTTTTAATAATAAAAAAAAAATTTCTTTTTAACAAAAAAAAATTCCTTTTAAAGAAAATAAACTTTTTAAAATAAGTTTTGAAAAATGATGTAGATAATTTTTCTTAAAGTAAAATAAAATAATTTTTAAATAAAGTAAACAAAAAGTTTATTTCATTTAAATAAAAGATTTTGCATTAAAGTTTTTTAAGTTAAAAAAAAATAATAAGAGTTTTTATAAACTAAATCTTGTTTAGAAATAAATTGGATTATTTAAAATTTCCATTCAAAGTTGTTAATTTTGTTTTCTTATTTTTTTTTTTAAAAAACAGAATTTCTGCTGCAGGGATTTAAAAAATAGATGATTTAAAGAAAATTGTTTTAAAATAAAATCTTATCTTGTAACATTTGTAATTTACAATAAGTTGTTAGGGGAATGAAATCTTTTTTTTTAAATGATGAGTATCATTTTAGAAAAGATCTTAACAATTTGTTTTAAGTAAAATTGATTTTTTTTTAATTAGAAATAAAAGGTTTTCTTGAAAAAATCTTTTTAATGTCAAAGTACATAAAAAAAAATTGTTTTAATTTAACAAAATTCGTAGGTTTTTTTTTTAGTTTAAAAAATAAATTAAAACTTTTGTTTTTGTAAAAGAGTACAATATTTACATCTAAGAGTGTTGACATAGTGGTAAGATGTTTGGCTTTTAATATACAAACCCAAGTTCGAGGATTTCGTTTAGAGTTTTGTTTTTAAACAAAATTCATAAATAGAAAATTTTGTATTTTAAAAAAGAACATGGCTTACATCCTAAGGTGGTGGCACATTGGTGAGATGTTAGAATGTCAACACTTAAGTCACGAGCTCAAGTTTCAATGAGCTTTAATTTACTCGAGGTGCTTAATTTTTCTAATGGCCTTATATGTAAATCATACTATATACACTCATATCAGTAGTTTCAGACGCTGTATATCGCATCTATATTAGATATACATATCAATAGTATATCACACACTCATATGAGTAAAAACCAAAACATGGTTGTTATTTTGCTATTTTTTTTAATCATGTCTCAAGTTCGCCCTAAATAAAATAACTCAAAAAAGTTACACCCTATATATTTTCAAATAAACTCGAGAGATACGAATTTATTTGAATTTAAGTCTTTTCAATTGAAATCCATAAAAAATATCAAAGGCCTATTTTGATCTAAGACCATGATGAACCTGAGATGGGTATTTTCAATAGGTAGAAATTGTTTCCCATGTTTACAAATATTGAACCATTTTATGATTTTGTAAATATGTCAAATTATTTGAATTGTTATTTTTGGATTTTTATTATTCTAATTTTACACTCAGATTATTTATCGTTCATTGATATACCAGCAGATCATATACCTTGATGTACTCTATACAAGGTATATCAACTATAACTGATATACCTTGATATACTCCAGACTAGGTATATAAGCTATAACTGATATACTTTGATGTATTCCATGGTGAGCAAAATACAATCCATGGATCTCATCAGTGTGTTTGGCTAACGGTAAATAGTTTGATAAATCACGAAACTTAATAGTAATTGTGTTATATTATTGATTTATAATCATTTTTTAGTCCATATTTTATATATATATATATATATCTTTTTGGTCAATTCAGGTTGATCAATAGTGTTGAATATCAATTAGTTGATAAAGTTGATAAATTTTTTTAAAAGTTGGATTTTAAAAGTTGGAGTTGTTTTGTTTGGAATTTGAATGAAATCAGTCGAGCTCATGCACTTGCTGTTATTTGTGGGCTTCATTTGTATTCATAATCATGTGTGTGAGTACTATATTTAGCTAGTAAAATGTCCCCACTTATAATGATTAAAGCTTCGATGTTGGTAACCATTGTGATTGAAGTTTTATAGAGATCGATATTAATCTATTACCTCCAATCGTTAATAGTCAAGTAAGAAGGCCGAAAAAATAGAGGATACCTTCAATTAATGAGGTGAGAAAGAACACAAAATGCAGCCGTTGTTAGCGTGTTGGTGAAAATCGTAGAAGTTGTAAATTTGCACCTATTAAACGATGACGTATATCATTTGTATTGGTAGTTAATTGTGATATAATTAGGCATAACAATGACCATGTATATCAAATACTACTTCTAGGAGTACATCAGAGGTATATCAGAAGTAAATCAAAGGTACATCAGATGTATATATCAGATATTTATTCGATGTATATAAGATACAGATATATATTGGATTTATATTAGATACACATATACATTAAATATATATCTGATATCATACGAGTAATATCAGAATAATAAAACTTCCGAAAATAAAAATTCAAATATTTTGCTATATTTGAAATTTTGAAAAGCTAGTGACATTTTTTGATATAAAATATTTAACTGGTGTACCTTAGTTGCAAAACAAGGAGGTATATCAGTTATAGCTCATATTCAGTATAGAGCACATGAAGATATATCAGTTGTAACTAATTTACCTACTATAAAGTGCATTAGAGTAAATATATATGTTATAACTTGTATATCTTAGCTGCAATACATCATGGTATATCAATTACAATCGATACCTTAAGGTATATGATTTATAATTGATATGTCTAGTATGGAGTACATTAAGATATATCAGTTATAAATTGTGTATGCGAATAAGATACATCAGAAGGACATCAATAAAGTATATTAATATTCATCAATAAGGTATATTAATATTAAATAAAGTACATCAATGGTATATACCGTTTATAATTGGTGTATCAACAAAGGTATATCAATAATGTATATCAATAATTGAATATGGTAAATCAATGGTATATAAAAAATCCAATTTATGTAGGATGAAAAAAAAAAATCAAAACCAAAGAAATAATTGTGTTGGGCTTGGGCTTATGGTAAATTCGACTCTTGCATGGGCTGGACTAATGCAAAATATGCTACTTTTGCAAAATTAGAATGTAAGTTGCTAATTTTGTAATTCTCTATTATTATTATTATTATTATTATTTGTTAAAGCAACCGCCCCTAAATAATTTATCAAACAACTAGATTTTGGTTTAAAAATTGAACTTAGCATAACAAGCATGTTTCTTCATTAATAAGAGCATTCCGTTCATTCCATATTTATTACTTTTTCCATCTTCAAGCTATAACCTTAGCTAGCTGCAATTCTATTTAACCATCTCTGAACGACTTTCATAAACAATCTTGGTTGGTAAGGATAGAAACATCTCCACAGAGCAAGACTTGTGGATTTTTATTTACATTTACAAATGAATGCATATATGGAACAAATTTTTGTGTACAATACAAACAAAGCTCGGTAGAATGTGCATTTATTTCTTGACATGTTAGGTAGAAGACAGACTACTCTTCTTCTTGAACTTTAAAAATGGATTTAAAAGGTCTGGTTTTTATAATAAAATGATTTTTTTGAATCCAAACTGTTGGAAAAATTAAATAAACTCTAATTCATGATTATTCTAAAATAAAAGCCATAAAATTCCAGAACAATCAAAACTAATGATCTAAGCATGGAAGAAAACCAAAATCTATAAAGGGATTATAATTACGTGAAACCATTAGATAGATTGACCATGATCTGCAAGAAGTTGTGGTTTGTGGTCTTCCTCAACTATGCAACCCAGACCAAATAGTTTGATGGGGCAGAGGAGGCTCAAGAAGCAGAGTGTATTGGAGACCATAACCATATATTTATAGGTTAATCATAGGGTTTCCCATCATCCCATACGATTAATTGGCTGGTTTTTACTTAGCAAGCCACACCACTAAATGGGAAGTCATGAGCCCATAATTAAGATCACTTGTATGCCCATTAAATAGCTCAAATATAATTACTCTTTTATTTGTTACGCACATATGAATTAATTATTAAATTAATTCCAACAATCTCCCACTTGGATAACAATTTTCTTTATTAGCAATTATATTAATTTATTCTTTAGTGCACATCTCAATGCTATTAAAATAAACTTCCATTTGATAACAATCCAGTCCATCTCGCATATCGATGAAAAATCAAAGCGGCTGTTGTCACATGTATAATCACGACTCAACCTTCAATGATCACCACACCAAATATACTCAATGACATGGATCAAATGTGGAAGAGCAACATGAGAATTACATGTAATGTGATCTAAACATGTCTATTCTCAACTGGTTCAACTTTATTCTTTAAAGAGATCCAAATTTATGCTTTCTAGCTTTATGTTAAACTACATTTAGAAAGAAAATCATTCAGAGTAACAAAATAAATCATCTTCTTTATTATGCAGAAAAGAAAAACAACATGTCTAATTTAAGAAAACACAAACTCTCACTCAATTGACATACCATAATTTTCACATCTATATGAGCATTATGCTCGTAAAACATTTGTGAAAATTCTTAATGAGCGGATACGCAATGATGGAGTTGCATTTCTTTAAACAAAAATACTCTAAATTTTCTTTATCAACTAAAGCTTAAATATTCATACAAAAGCTTTTGTTGCTGTAATATGGAAAAATACAAATCTTTGTCAAAATAACCTAATGACAAAATTTGATAACCATATTCTTAAGTTCGTTGCCACATACAAAATTCTATAAACACAAACTTTAGTGGTAAAAGGGACTAAAGTGACTCTCTACCACGAGATAGTAGTATCCTTTAACATATTAGTGAATATAGCCTCAAAGGTGGATCTAGATGACAACTCAAATTATCAAAATAAAATAGCCTTATGATCCCTAATTAATATGATTATGATGAGTGATCATGTAACTTTTTTTTTAACACCTTATAACTCTTTAGATCCAATTAAGAGTTATCAAAAATTGCCTTTCATTCTTGATATGAATACTGGAAAGGAAGCATATAGACTTTAAGCATGATTTTTTTTTTTTAATTTTACTTTATTATTCAAGGGACCTCTATTGACATTGAGTTTATCTTCACTAGTGATTTAATATCCCCTGGTGCATAAATCTTTATGCTAGAAAACTTGCAATACCTTTCAACATAGTTCTTTTGTGAATTCTCAATGTTACTTGAGATTGATCTTACAATTTCATTTCACAATATAAAAGAGATATGTTTATGCAAGTTTTCATCCTCTAACAAGACCTTTATTATGTCGCAGGCATATTACACTAGGTAAATAAATTTACTCCCACTAAACCTGTAATTCATAATTATTACTCCTATTACCTTCCGATATTTACATATGATAATATCAATATGTAATGAAAATTATGAAATTGCAGATAAAAATTCTTCATTGAGATCACAGATGAATATAAACATTTTGAAACTTTGTGTTACTAGATCAAAAGTTTCCAAAATATACAAATTTATTGATTTTATAAATTATACAATTAAGAAACCAATCTTTATATTCATCTGACAAAACTCAAAAAAGTTATAAGTATTGTCATTTACTTGAAATAACTTTTCGAGAAGCTATAGAAAAGATCTCTAAAAAATTAATGTCAGCCTTAAGATTTGAAACCATAACAACTAGATGACCCTTATATTTGTTAAGATTACCTTTTAAAAGCAATATAACAAAATGTAAAATATCTTCGTTCTTTGTTGTTTCAACACATTCTTTATGACATTCATTTTTCCTTTTAAGAGATAAGACTTTGTTTAACTGAAGAGAATATACTTTTTTTATCAAACTTTAATCTTTATAATCATATTTCTCCGATCTCTTCTACTTTAATCACATTTTTAATGATATTGAGCTTGTTTTACTAAAATGAGGAGAATCTTTATTCTTTGCTAACAACAATATTGTTATAAAGAGAAAATAACTAAATTTCTCTTAAATATAACATTCTTTACTTTATCTTCCCCTCAAACTCAACATCCTTAAGAAACTTTAAGATCATATCCATATTAACTTTAAGTGGGAACTAACTTTAGAAATTATATATATTGAAAGACTAGTGTATCTAGAGTGACAACTAAAAACCTTAAGTCCAAGTCTCGTAAAACCTTAGTACCAACTTTAATTTATTTCTTGGGTTAAGTAAGAAAATATAAAATTGTACTCATCAATTGTTTATTTCCTAGGAAATAAACAATTGATGAGTACAATTTTATATTTTCTTACTTAACTCATTTTTCTTGAAACATCAGTTAGAAATTAGGTTATTAAGAGTTCAATATCTACCCTTATAAGTATCATAACTCACTACATACCTACTGTATAATGTCTCAAATGGTATCAAATGCACAAGTAAATCCTTGAATATTTTAAATTTTGTGCATTGGATCCTTTAGTGTACTTACTAGTGTTCCTTTATTCTTTATTAAAAATAGTTAACAAAAATTTAAAGTTTATTTCTTCTGGGCTTTTCAAAACAATCCTTAACGAACTTTCCTAATTATTTCCTCATTAAATATAAGTATTGCCCATATTTGGTCTGGGTTGCATAGTTGAGGAAGACCACAAACTACAACTTCTTGCAGATCATGGTCAATCTATCTAATGGTTTCACGTAATTATAATCCCTTTATAGATTTTGGTTTTCTTCCATGCTTAGATCATTAGTCTTGATTGTTCTGGCATTTTATGGCTTTTATTTTAGAATAATCATCAATTAGGGTTTATTTAATTTTTCCAACATGTGGTATCAGAGCAAGTTTTGCATGAATGATTATTGAATCTTTAAGAGTTAAGTTCAAGCATTGTTCTTTTAATAACTTATTTATTTAAACAAAAAGTTATTAAAATTATTTGAATTGATAAGATGTTTGAACAATTTTCACATGATTAAAATTCTTCAAATTGATTGAAAATTGTTCGAATTTATCCCTGATTAATTTGATAAAGTTTAATTTTTTTTATTAACAAATTAGTTGTGATGGTGAATCTTTAGTTTTAATTAAAAGAAAAATTAAAGAAATTGTGGCACTCCAATAAGGTGTCGTTTGAAGATAACGGCTGGTGCATGGAGATAATGCCCTAGCACCAACTATTTTTTAATTGTTGCAGTGCGCAAACTTACAGATGTTTTTTTTTGTGGCTATTTATTTAATTTTTAATAATTATTTATTTAGTTATCAATTTATATTCTGTTTTGAATATTCTAGGCAAATTTAAATATGGAGGTCCATTTAATTTTCCTTTTATGTAGTGCTAATTAAAGATTGTTGATTATGGTGAATAAATTAACAATTTAATCAATACTTTGCACAATTTTTAAATTTCTATGAATGTTTTGATTTAGAAATATTATTGTTAATTGTTGAAAATAACTTAGGTATTTTATTTTCATATGGAAACAATTAATAATAATTAAGTAATAATTTTGTGAGATTTGAGTATTGTTATTTATACGAATTGTGATCGGCCCAAAGGAAGGTCACAATTTGGCCAAATAACAAATACACTTACAATTATGACATTAATTATTGATATTAGATTATTGTGCTCCAATTAGTGCTCCATAGCCTATGTTGAATTGTTGATGAGTTATAATATCAATAATATTCCTTTTGGGAAAATCCAGTTTTTATTTATTTATTTTTTATGGATTTAATAAATTGTTTAGAGGACTTTTCCCAATTATTAAATTATGCATATAAAGATATTATTATTAATTTTGAAAATAATTTTGGTAGTTTTATTTTCATAAAGATAAAATTAATAATAATTAAAGTTATATATGTTGCATAATTATCTGATCCTTTTGGTTGGTGTTAATTTGATGAATCATGCTGCCAAAGTAGCCTCTGATTTCTGATATTGATATCTTTCAAAATTATTAGATGTTCGTGGATCTGTGTATTTATGAACTCTGTAGTCGGCCCAAAGGAAGACTTCAGTTTGGCCAAATAACAGGTCCACATATAGTTAGATGGTGATAAACATGGATAATATAAAGTTATGCCATGTGAGTGATTGCCGACCCAAAGGAAGGCTTTCACTTGACAAGATTGATTATCAATGTTTGATCACCACATGGAGAGTACCAATTGCAAGTTGATATTGTCGGTCCAAAGGAAGGATATCAATGTTGTGTTAGGTATCTTGTTGTCCTCATTGAGTTTAATTATAAAATATTTTTATAAATACATAATGTTAATTTCGAGCATGTTTAATTATTGAATTAGTTATTGTTAAATATTATTTAATTGCCTTACTGTGTATTTAAGAATAATTTATATTCAAGTTTGCATGAATTTTTGATAAAGAAAGGAAACACTTCAACTTTTGTAAATCAATATCTCTCTAAGGTTTAATTGGGATCTTGAAAAGTCAAAGTAACCTGAAACCATTAGATAGATTGACTATGATCTGCAAGAAGTTGTGGTTTGTGGTCTTGCTTAACTATGCAACCCAGACCAAATATGGGCAATACTCTATGTTTGATGGGGAACAGGAGGCTCAAGAAGCATAGTGTATTGGGGACCATAACTATATATTTATAGGTTAATCCTAGGGTTTCCCATAATCCCCTAGAATTAATGGGCTAGTTTCTACTCAGCAAGCCACACCATTAAATGGAAGTCATGAGCCCATAATTAACATCACTTGTATGCCCATTAAATAGCCCAAATATAATTTCTCTTTAATTTGTTACCCACATATGAATTAATTATTAAATTAATTCCAACACTAACCTCTTTCAGTTCTTGTTGGACTTTGAGAGAGATTTCATGCAATAGGAAAAAATTATAACATGTGGGATCCAGAAGTTTAAAATGTCGCGGTTTAGCTTTGTATTTTAAATCCACTACATATATTAACAAATATAATATATCTGTTGTGAGAGCTAATATAGTGTATATGATTTTAGTTGAATACATATCTAATTAACGATGTTGGGGACAGCCTTCGGTTCTCGAGTTTACTGAACGGGAGCATTGAATGTTACGAGGATACACAAATGAAATGAGGGAAACTGAAGCTGCCCAGATGATACTGTGAAGCTAGACTCAGGAATGACTAATAGTTTACTTCTACTTCATGGAATTCTATCAAATTTATGATTTTATTCAATCTTTTAAAAATCAACTTTTTTTAGATGCTCTAGCTTTCTTGAAATTTAGTAATAGACTTTAATTTGATTTGTAACTAGTTTTATGCTTTGATTTATTCGTATCTAGGATTAATTATGATAAAATAATAATGAAGTGCCAAGATCAAAATCATGTTAATGCACTCATTATAAAATTATCCACCTGTGTTGTATTATCGGAATGATGAATATTGTATTAATTGTAATTGGTTGTATTTTAATTATGGTTTAATTTACTGTTCATTTAGTTAGGTTGTTATTTCTAGATTTAGTTTGTTAGTCAAGTTGTTTTAGGAGCGTGTATTTATATACCCAAGAGGCAAGATAGTTAAAGTGTGGAGAATAATATTTTTATATTCCTCATTCTTTTGATGTGAAATGGTATCAGAGGGGAAGGTCTTGTGTTCGAACCCCTGCGTAGTCATTTCCTACCCATTTTATATTGATTTCTACTTGTTGGGTCTTGATGTTGTTTTTCAAGCCCACAAGTGAGGGGAGTATTAGATATCCAATAAATTAATTAAATTTACCCAATCCATCAGCTTAAGCTTTTGGGTTGAGTGGTGGTTTATTCATTCTTAGAATGGTATCAGAGCATACTACTAGAGGAATTCATCACCCTTTCCAATTTGTTGTTTCTCACCTTGGGAAACTGATAGTGTACTTTATACACCACATTTCATGATATTCAGGTGGAAATTAGTTAACAATTTTCGGTCATTTATGGCTTATTTACGTGTATAACTGATGTTTTTATAGGATCAAGCCATTATAAAGAATTGGAGCATAAGCGATCAATTGAGAGGAAAACTAGAGCGAAAAAGAGGAGCTTAATTAAGCCACATCAGCGCCGCAACGCCATCATGTAGCAAGCACCATGGTGCCTACAGGTCAGAATTGGGAGTAAAATCTCGAAGAAGCAGCGCCACAACGCTAGTACACAGCGCCATGGCGCCTTGCAGACGAAGCTTGGGCCTTTTCCGCGATGACATCGCCGCAGCGCTGTATTGTAGCGCCATGGCGCTACGAACTTTCACATCTGTCACAAATCTGGGACAGCGCCATAGCGCTCACTAATGGTGTCATGACGCTGTAGCGATGCCCTCACATAAGTAAAATATGAGTGTCCCGTTTTTGGGGACTTTTGGGGATTCTCACATGGGAGAATTGGAATTTGGAGAGGATTGGCTCGAGATTTGAAGCAAGAAGGGCGAGAAGACAATTTTCGAAGGCTGGTGATCGTGGAGATTGCGTCGGGGACGGTCAATCGACACTACGACTTTAGTTTCTGTCGTTTCCCTTATCTTTTTTAGATTTATTATGAAATTCTTTGTGGGATTTTATTGTATTTTCGTGAACATGAGTAGCTAATCTTCTTGTTCTAGGGATTGACGTAGCCGTTGGATTTATGAGTTGGATTTATTAACAATTGTCTTGATTGATTTGTTTTTAATCTATTTGTGCATTTATTTGCTTAATGCTTTTAATCTCTTGATCACAGATTAATTGTTGCTAAATCTGAATCTTACGCTCGGGAGAGGTGGTTTAGATTGGAATCTAAATGCATGACTGTGGTAGTTCTAAGATCGGGAGATTTAGAATAATCTTAGAGGTTGTTAAAATACTAAGACTTAAGGCCCTGCTTGTTAATGAAACTAGATAGGGATATTGTTAATACGTGGGAGAATTAATAGTGCTTGGGAGAGACACTTATGATTCTTGATTTCTTGACTTATAGATTAATTGCATATTCAATCTTGGCATGTTGAATTTGTCCGGTTGTAGGTTCAGTTGGTGAAATCACTTCCATAGGACCCGTTCGAGATTTTTATTCGCTTTATTATTTGATTTTTATGTGTCAAAAGAAATTCTTGGTTGTTTCTCTAGATAAAATTGGATATTAATATCTGTAGTACTTGAGTGACTAGAAACCCAATCCAGTGGACGATATCGGTAATTACTTACCACTTTTATTAAAACTTCACCCGTACACTTGCGGTAAGCATTTTCTGCTACAAGTTTTTTGTGTCGTTGCCGGGGATTGGCTATTATTTAGTTTCACTTAATACTGTGGAGAATTTTTTTGATCTTACTTTAGAGTTGTTTTTAATTTTTGTGTCTTTACATGTTTTTTTTAGGGAGTTGATTTGTATGCGCAAGGATAAAGACGCAGTTTTAGTCCCTTTTGATCCTGAAATTGAGAAAACCTGTAAAAGAAATCGAAAGGAGAAAAAGAAGACGACTGCAGAGATGGATCCACCACCACCTATACCAATTGTTCAACCTGTGGAACGACCCCAATTAAAACAAAATACCAAAGGACCATTAGAAATTACTGTCAGCCGAACTTTTCTGATCATGTTGGCATAATCAATTTGCCTTTTAATGCCAACAATTTTGAGTTGAAACCTGGCCTCATCCAGATGGTTCGAGAAAATACATTTAGGGGCAATGCCACAGAGGATCCAAACAATCATTTGACAATGTTTTTAGATGTTTGTGGTACTGTGAAGATGAACGGAGTAACTGATGATGCTATTCGATTACACCTTTTTACTTTTTCTTTGCAGGATAAGGCAAGAGATTGGTTGAAACTTTTGTAACCAGGCAGTGTTAATTCTTGGCAGGAGATGATTCATGCGTTTCTCACAAAATTTTTCCCACCTGCCAAGACAGCTCAACTTAGAACAGAGATCGAATCATTCAAGCAATATGATTATGAGCAATTGTTTGAGGTCTGGGAGAGATACAAGGAGCTTCTAAGGAAATGTCCACAACATGGTTATCCGGAGTGGCTGCAGATTCATATGTTTTACAATGGACTGAATGGACAAACAAGGACTACATTGGATGCTGCAGCTGGAGGCACTTTGTTATCCAAAACACCTAGAATGCTTACATCTTATTGGAGGACATGGCAGGCAATAGTTTCCAATGGCCTAGTGACAGATCGAATGCCAAAAGAGTTGCTGGAATGTATGAAATCGATGAGGTAAGTTCCCTAAAAGCTCAAGTTCAAGCTTTGACTAATGCTGTTTCTAAACTTTCAGGACCATTCATTAAAACTTTAGAGTTTGGAAATTATTTAGAAGTCCTTGAGGATCGATACTTGGATACTCCATCCATTTTATATTACTCTGACAGGTGTG
>NW_019104885.1:21482-34022 GCF_001995035.1 Momordica charantia | reverse complement strand
TGCCACCCAAGACCCATCGGCAACGAAGTGGCACGACATTCCGGCTCGACGCTCACACTATTCTTCGTTTACAGCCTGCGGCCAGCACACGAACCCACGTATCCGACGACTCGTTTTGCAATCCCGATGCCAACAGTAGCATATTCGCGAAGGTTTCTTTGTTCCGGTGACACTTGGTGTTGACCCATCCTTGTTCGGAGTTGGTTTCGAGTTACCCATACCCAAATGGGACTATATTTGAGTTACCGCCCCTATTCAAATCCAAATAGACGTTACCCATTGGTTTTTGACAACAGACCAGCAAGCACAAAGCCTTTTGAACTTGGATTTGGGAGCCCGAACCTCCTTGACATCGACCCACTCATGACCCAGGAGGTTTTTGTGTGAGATAGTAGGTAACGATTCACCAAACCTTAGTTTCAAAGAAAATTAAGTGTTTTTGAGTTGGTTTCTAACTCAAGTTTGGTTACTTTGATTTAGGGAATCCTTCGGCGAGATTAGTAACGTGTTAGGACCCGTGTGTAAGTAGTTCTTACTTAGGGGATGTTTGTTGTTTGAATATGTATGAATTGTTTGGTGCTTTTGGTGTGTTTATTATTTATTAATATGTTAGTTGATTGTGTCTTTGTGAATATTGGCTAATGATTATAAGTAGTTTGAATGAAATCATGTTGGTTCTGGTTGTTTATAACTGATTTGCTTTGCGTTGTTGGATTTGATGCTTAGTGGTATTTATGAGTGCATTATGGATTATGAATGGTTTTATCGTTCTATGGTTGTGTTTATAAAAGCGTACTGAAATAATGTTGGAGAAATCTGTTGTGTTGCGCATTCATGTTGGACATGTCATTTCATTTTTAGCTTACTGTTTTTGGTTCTGGAAGCATGCTGGTTTTATTGTGAGTTGAGTGCTGCATGGGTCATGGCCTAGAAAGTATGTAATAGGACTCTGGTGAGAGATTGGTCCTTAATGAAGTGAATGAATGATGTTGTGTTCTGATTACTATGAAATTTTTAGAGTGTTGGATGCGTTTATGGATATATGTCGGGCTACGTCTCTTTTGTGAATTATCTGCGTTATGGTGTGTAGAGCATGTTGAGTGTTGAGGGAAGGGTGTCCTCGTGATGTTGGATGGCCATGTATGGATGATAGTGACATACGTTTTGTGTATAACGCATGTTCCATTGTTGTGAGATAATTTCTGCATGGGTCGTGGCTGAAAAGCATGTAGGTCTTTAGTGGGAGTTTCGGGATGTAATAAAGTAAATGGAGAACTAACAGGGCCAAAAAGGCTAGCACGTCACTAGTTGGGTATCGAGGCTCCAGGTGCAAAGGTCGGGGATCGATACCCCAACTTGGTAGGGACGAGTGTCGAGGCTCCGGGTACAAAGGGTCGGGGGTCGGCACGGTGATTCTATTTTGTTGAATTAGTATTGGGTCTTGATGTGCTGGCAGTCAAGGACCAATACGTTGAGAAGTCGTCGATACCCTGGGGATAAATGTCAAGGGTCGATGCACAGTACAAGGCCTTGGGGATAAATGGCAAGGTCGAACACCAAGCTTCTGTAGATGAATGTCGGGCCTTGGGAATAAATGGCAAGGGCCGGTACGATTCGTGGAGTTAGACTTGGAGAACTAACATAATGTGATTGGTTAGAGGTTGATTGGGGGCCAATGACCAATACGTTGAGTAGTAGTTGAGCCTTGGGGATAAATGTCAAGGTCCAACACCGAGAACCATAGAGAAGTGTCAATGCCTTAGCTACGCGAGGTCAAGGGTCGGTACGAATCAAAGGAGTAAGTCTTGGAGAAATCAAGAAAGAGAACTAGTGAGTTAAGATGTGAGGATGAGTTTGACATGCATGGTATATGTTTAGTTAAACTTATGCATAAACTGTTTCTAGTAATATGTTTCTTTCATTTAAGGTTCGAGATTAATGATAAGCATGATGTGTTGACTGTTTGATAAGCATGACACATTGTTTCCTTGATAAGCATGTTGTTTGTGTGTGACCCTTCGGATAAGGGCTGCTTACTGGGTACCGTGGTTGTACTCACCCATCTCTTTTTCCTCCACCAGTTTTGTAGGTATCGAGCTAACTCTTGGAACGGTGATGGCGACGAGGAGACTTGATCGAAAAGACCCTTAGCTGCGTTGTTCGCATTTATTTTCTTCTAGTTACGTTAGTTGCAGTGCTTGCATCTCATAGTTCAGTTGTTAGTAGTTGGTCCTGTTTAGTTTTCTAGTTAAACGGATGCTTTGAGATTGTCAGTTCATTACTCTTTGAGGTTATTAGTTTTGTTTAGCTTTTCGAACTGCGGGGTTGTAATCTATTAAGAATGATTATTGCCATTAGAGATGTTAATATTTGTATAGTTGATGGTTTATGGATAGTATAGGTTTCTTGGAGAAGTGTGGTTAATGTGAAGTTGGTATTAAATGGATTATCTGTAATAATTTGGGTTTTTGGTTGACTTTTAAGTGTTGTTGTTTTTTTTTTGTTCAAGCACTCATGCGTGTTGAAATCAGAGTAGGGCAGAGGAAGCGTGGTGGTTTTATCGTTTAGTCTTGTTTGTTGAAGTTAATTCTCTTGCTTAAGTGGACTTTTTAGGTAGTTTTAGTAATGGTCCCCATTCGAAAATGTCAAAAAATCTGAGGCGTTACAACCTTCCTTAGACAGGGTTCCCTTATAGACAATATTTTATATTTACCTTTTCATTCGTCGTTTTAAACCTATTTAAAACCAAAATAAAAAGTATATAACCTATGATATAATCAATTCAAAACTCCTTTGAAATTAATTATTGAAGACCTGGGCTTTGTTTTCAATTCTTGATTATAGACTTTAATTTATATTCCCCAAACTTATCACACTTATAAATTTAAAGAAATTGAAACTATAATCATGCATCAATGACATACATAAATATAACATTTATATTTACTAAAGTAGTGTAATGCTCATTACAACTTTATTTTCATCTAATTAATACAATGCTTATATTAATTAACCATGAAAATAAATCATGCTATCATACATTATAACTATTATATACATATGATGCATGAACATGTTTAACCTATGGTGGGATTTTAAACTATATAGCATACTTTATGTAACATATACAACTAATTAAGTATACATTCAAAATGCATAATAATTAAATAGCAAAATAGACCGGGTTTTGGCTTCCTATAAGAAGTGTAACAAAATAAAAAACATTTTTTTAATAAAACCCGGTGCCTAGGCGCCCGGACCTAGCACCGAGGCATCGTGGGATAGCGCCAAGGTGCTGCCCCCACTGCTGCAGGCTCGGGCTCTCGGGTTTCTGCAGCTCTGGCAGCGCCTAGGCGCCACTGTCCAGCCTCTAGGACGACACGAACTGACATACTCGATTTACAGGATTAAACGCCCAAAACAATGGCGTTTTACATGATAAAATCAACGGAAAAACTGTAAATCTAAAGCCAAAAATCGAAAACATCTATTTGCAAACCACAAACATCAAATGTATAGAAACACCCACCATTCCTTTCATTGTTATTCAAAACAAGATCGAAAGTAGAGCCTTGGCTCTGATACCAATTGAAGGGATCAGATCCCACAGCGGAAGCGCGCGAACGCTTGTGCTTCGATCTTGTTTTAGAATTACAACAAAGAAAGGACACATAAGCACGAATAACAAGAAAGTTAGTGATACATACCTTCGATCTTCTTTCCTTTAAAAATGTTCTAAATTAGTTATCATCCTCTTTATGAAATGCCTTAGTCAAAATGATTTGATTTTATACACGTTCGGGATTGCTCAGAATTGAGCTTGGCAATTTTTTGGGTTGGTTTCTAAAAACTTCTCTTTACGTCTTTTTTCCATTTGGCCAGTGGGAACTTGATTTATACACTCAAGTTCAACCCTGAGAATGGTGAGTTAGGTAAAATAATAGGAATCCAATATAGGATGTGACTTGGACACAAGCGCATAAAATATGGTCCTAGACATAGGCCCTCTGGCCCAGAAAGCAAATGAGTTGATAAATATTCCCTAGGTTTGTAATTACACATAGACATATGATTGTAGGTTACCGTAGCATCTGCAGCAACCAAAAGCGGTGGTAAAAGAGTAGAACTTAGATTCCCAAGAAAAGCAAGAATTGCTCCTGGTGCATTTTCCCAACAAAGTGTGTTTTCCATGTTTTGCATCAAAACTAAGGTAGGAAACAAAGAGGTTGAGTTTTATTAAATTGCTTGTTAGTTAAAACCCCAAACAACAACATTTCATCACATTTTTCTTCATAAATCACAATTGCATATTGGAACCATTTCACGACATTACTTGATTTTGAAAAGCAACAAGTCCCTGAGGATTCGACCTTGGATTACTTCCAAGTATTACTTGTGATCGAGTGCCCTTGCACGAGTCTCTAATCTTTTTAAAGGTAGAGAAAGTCCCAACGAGTTTTTGACGCCTTTGCTGGGGACTTATTTTTCAAGAACATATTCTTTTCAAGTGAATTGTTTCATGTGTGAATGTTGCATACCTCTGTCATTGGACTTAGTTGTTATATCTAACCTTTAAGAGAGTTGTGTATGAGCACAGGGTCTAGTTGGTTGACCTTTGGTCTAGAGATTGAAAGAACCCTTAAGAGGATAAGGTGTGAGCAGAGGTTGAGAAAAGAAAGAGAAAATCAAAAAGAGAAAGAAGTTGAAGAAGTAGAAGTTGAAGAAGAGACCATCGAGATGAATAGAAATCTACAAGATCCTCCACCTCCACAAAATCCACCTGTGAACGGATATATGACAGGTGAAGGAACATCAAACCGAGTAGGAGAAGTGCCTAATCCGACCCTTCAAGCAAATAACTGAGATGTAGCCATGCGGAACTATGTCACTCATGCGTTCCACAACTTAAATTAAGGGATAAGTAATCCCTTTACCCCAAGCCGCACAGTTCGAGCATAAGCCAGTCATGTTCTAGATGTCGCAGACGATGAGGCAGTTCGGAGGATTGACTAACGAAGATCCTTACTCTCATCTCATATCTTTTATTGAAATAGGTAATGCATTTCAACTTCCTGGTGTCTCTGAAGATGCACTAAGACTAAAAATGTTTCCTTTTTCTCTCAGGGACGGTGCAAGGACTTGGCTAAACGTGCTAGAACCAAATTCTATCACCACGTGGCCAGAACTGACGGAGAAATTTTTGGCAAAGTACCATACTTTGACCAGGAACACAGACCATTGAGAAGAAATCGTGTCTTTTCGATAAAAAGAGAACGAAGCAATTCAAGAAGCTTGGGAGTGTTTAAAAGAGTTACTTAGAAGATCACGAGCCATGGATTGCCTGCATGTGTGCAGATTGAACAGTTCTAGAGAGGATTGGATCGTTCATCGAGAATAATGTTGAACACCCCAGCCAACGGCTCATTGTTAGAAAAGTCGGTAATGAAATCGTTGACATTTTGAACAAGATGACAGACATTAATGACCAAGGAGAAGTAGGAAATGAAAGGATCGGATCCTACAACGGAAGCGCGCGAAAATGTATGCTTCGATCTTGTTTTAGAATTACAACAAAGAAAGGACACATAAGCATGAATAACTACAAAGTTAGTGATACATACCTTTGAAGACACCTCTTCAATGTAGACACCAACACCACCACAAAGTCTTCCTTGCTATCCTCTGAATATTAAGAACTCGGTTTGTGGGAACCGTCTTATAATTGAAAGGGAAATTGAGAAATCGAAAGAGAGCTTTTCTCGGTTAGAGTTTCAGAAACTCTATCAACCGACGTTCGGGGGATAACCAAAATGAGGGGAGAACCTCCCCTTTAATAATGGAGGAAGAGTGGTGGGGAAGTCTTCATTAACCATATTAATCAACATTTGTTAACTGTCGGTCACTCCACTAAAGACTTGTTGGGACTTTCTCTACCTTTAAAAAAATTAGAGACTCGTGCAAGCGCACTCGGTCACAAGTAATACTCGGAAGTAATCCAAGGTCGAATCCTCAAGGACTTGTTGCTTTTCAAAATCAAGTAATGTCGTGAAATGGTTCAAATATGCAATTGTGATTTAGGAAGAAAAATGTGATGAAATGTTGTTGTTTGGGGTTTTAACTAACAAGCAATTTAATAAAACTCAACATCTTTGTTTCCTACCTTAGTTATGATGAAAAACATGGAAAACACACTTTGTTGGGAAAATGCACTAGGAGCAATTCTTGCTTTTCTTGGGACTCTGAGTTCTACTCTTTCACTACAGCTTTTGGTTGCTGCAGAGGCTACGGTAACCTACAATCATATGTCTATGTGTGATTACAAACCTAGAGAATATTTATCAACTCATTTTCTTTATGGGTTAGAGGGCCTATGTCTAAGACCATATTTTATGTGCTTATGTACAAGTCACATCACATATTGGATTCCTATTACTTTAGCTAACTCACCCTTCTCAGGGTTGAACTTTAGTGTATAAATCAAGTTCCCACTGGCCAAATGGGAAAAAGATGTAAAGAGAAGTTTTTAGAAACCAACCCAAAAAATTGCCAAGCACAATTCTGGGCAAATCCCGAACGTGTTGAAAATCAAATCATTTTGACTAAGGCATTCCACAAAAAGGATGATAACGAATTTAGAACATTTTTAAAGGAAAGAAGATCAAAGGTATGTATCACTAACATTCTTGTTATTCGTGCTTATGTGTCCTTTCTTTGCTGTAATTCTAAAACAAGATCGAAGCACACGCGTTCGCGCACTTCCGCTGTGGTGTGTACATTATCATAAAGCAAAGGGAAAATACAATAAACTATGGCATACACTATACCCATTACATTTCTCCCACTTGCCCTAGACTAACTGTGTAATGCTCGTAGACCTAGACTTTCTAAATGGCCCTCAAACATTTTAGCCGTGAGTGCGTTCGTAAAAAGATCAGCAATGTTCTGCTCCGAAGTGATCTTTGTGACGATCACATCTCCTCTTGCACTATTTCCCGTATAAGGTGTTACTTCCTTTCGATGTGTTTGCCTCTCTTGTGGCGAGGTTCTTTAGAATTTGCCACAGCACCACTGTTATCACAATAAAGTGTGATGGGCAAGTTCATGTTTGGAACGACTTCCAAATCTGTCAAGAACTTTCTAATCCAAACCGCCTCTTTTGCTGCATTACAAGCTGCAACATACTCAGCCTCTATGGTGGAGTCTGCGATGTATCCTTGCTTGATGTTTCGCCAAACTACCGTTCATCCGTTAAGGTGAATACTGACCCCGACGTGGATTTCCTTGAATCCTTGTCTGTTTGGAAGTTAGAGTCAGTGTATCCTGTAAGGATAAAATTCTTAAAGCCATACAAGACCTTGTAGTCCCTCGTTCTCCTAAGATACTTGAGGATTCCTTTAACAACAGTCAAATGATCATATCCTGGGTTTGATTGATACGTGCTGACCATCCCTATTGCATAGCAAATGGTAGGCCTAGTGCACAACATAGCGTACATCAGGCTGCCTACTGTTGAAGCATAGGGTATACGTCTCATATCCTCAACTTCTTGAGGTGTCTTTGGACATTGGTTCTTAGACAGATGAATTCCATGCCTGAAGGGCAATAAGCCTTTCTTGGAATTCTGCATCGAATATCGAACAAGCATCTTGTCGATATAAGTTGCTTGAGACAGGGCTAATGTTTTGTTCTTGCGATCCTTTAGAATTTGAATGCCAAGAACATACTGAGCTTCTCCCAAATCCTTCATTTGGAACTTAGTCGCTAGCCACTTCTTTATGTCAGTAAGGTGTCCTACATCATTCCCAATGAGTAGAATATCATCCACATAGAACACTAAGAAAGCTACAGTGTTGTTGACGATCTTCTTGTATACACAAGGCTCATCAACGTTTTGGTCCAAACCATAAGATTTGATCGCAGTATCGAACCTTATGTTCCAAGATCGAGATGCTTGTTTCAGTTCATATATGGACCGTTTAAGATTGCAAATCTTTTGCTCTTGACCTTGTGCTATGAACCCTTCGGGTTGAGACATATAAATACTTTCTTCAAGATTGCCATTCAGAAAAGCAGTCTTGACGTCCATTTGTCATATCTCAAAGTCATAATATGTGGCAATGGACAAAAGTATTCTAATTGACTTAAGCATAGCTACAAGGGAGAAGGTTTCTTCATAGTCTACTCCTTCCCTTTGTGTGTAGCCTTTTGCCACAAGTCTCGCCTTATAGGTCTGTACCTTTCCTTCGGCGTCTCATTTTTGCTTATAGATCCATTTGCACCCTATGGGTTTTACCCCGTCAGGTTGATCTACAAGTTCTCAAACGGAATTGAAGTACATCGACTCCATTTCCAGGTCCATTGCTTTGACCCATTTGTCCTTGTCAGTAGCTTCCATTGCCTTTTTGTAGGTCAATGGATCCTCGACACCATCATCAGGTATGACAACTTGGGCTTCAGTTAAATCCACGTAGCGGTCAGGTTGTGACACAACTTTCTTACTACGTCGAGGCACCCTCAATACTTGAGATAGATGTGACTGACGTGATGTATTGGCTTCATCAACAACTCTTGTTGTAGTGCCAGTTTGATCAACAACTCATGTTGACGTATTTGTAGCCTCTTCGAAAATCTCGTTAATCACTACCCTACTCCGTGGTTTATGATCTCGAACGTGGTCTTCTTCCAAGAAATTGGCATTTGTCGATACTTTCTTGAGGATCGAAGAATAGACCACCTCTCGTCTCTTTAGGGTAACCTACGAATAGGCATACTTTTGAACGAGGTTCCAATTTCTTTTGGTTAGTCAAGAGCAAGTGTGTCGGGCATCCCCAAATGCGGAAGTGACGTAAACTAGCTTTACGACCCTTTCATAGCTCAAAGGGTGTTTCAAAAACACTTTTTGATGGAACTACGTTCAAAATGTAAACTGCAGTCTCCACTACGTAACCCCAAAACGAGTTAGGCAACTGAGCATAGCTCATCATTGATCGAACCATGTCCAACAGTGTTCTGTTTCTCCTTTCTGATACACTGTTTTGTTGAGGTGTACCAGAGGCTGAGAGTTGGGACGTGATTCCATGTTCTATCATATAGTCCTGAAATCTCAAGTCCATATACTCTCCACCCCGATTAGATCGAAGTGTTTTAATGGTTTTACCTAATTGATTTTCAACTTCAGTCTTGTACTCCTTGAACTTTTCAAGGGCTTTAGACTTATGTTGCATTAGGTATAAATAACCATACCTTGAATAATCATCTATAAAAGAGATGAAGTATTCATACCCTCCTCGAGCTTTAACATTCATCGGACCACAAAAGTCTGAATGTATAAGTTCTAAGGGTTATTTGGCTCAATAACATTTTCTAGTAAAAGGTCTTTTAGTCATTTTCCCTTCAAGACAAGACTCACATGGTGGTAAAGAATCGTCTTCCAACTCACTTAGAATGTCATTCTTAACTAACCTCCCAATCCTATTGAGATTAATGTGACCTAATCTTAAGTGCCAAAGATAGGTATTTTCTTTTTGAGAAACTTTTTGCCTTTTATTTTGAGTTCTAGCATTTTTAAACAACTCGATATTTAAAACTGCTTTAGTTATGGTTGGTCTTAGCACATACAAGTTGTTTTCAAGCAAAGCAGAACAAATATTAACACCATTTCTTGAAATGAACGCTTCATTCAAATTAAATGAAATGGAATACAAATGTTCTAACAAACAAGAAACTGAAATTAAGTTCCTTTTAATTTTAGGAACCACGTACACATTATCTAATAATATATACATATTCCTGTTTGTAAACAACTTGAGCTCCCCTACCGCCATAGCTGAGACGACCTCTCCCGTTTCGACCTTGAGAGTAATCTTTCCGACGTCAAGCTGCCTCCAGGAACTAATTCCCTGAAATGAAGAACAAACGTGATTAGTGGCTCCTGAATCCAATATCCAAGCGGAGTCATTGTTCTCCACTAAACATGTTTCCAAAACAAGTAAATCATATTTACCTTCGTTGGCTTTCTTCTTTTCAGCCAAGTACTTTGGGCAGTTGCGCTTCCAATGCTCGTCCATATTGCAGTGGAAACACTTTCCTTTCTCTGCAACCTTGGCCTTGCCTTTCTTGGCAGCAGCAGCAGCGGAGACAGGTTTAGACCCCTTACCAGCAACCTTCTTCTTCTTATAAGTCTTACTTCCAAAAAAAGAGGGCGCAGACTTGGTTCCAGAGGACGACCCTCGGTTGAACCTCTTTGAGGTGGCAACATTTGTCTCCCCTTCTTGTCCCTTACTTTTCATAAGAGACTGGTAGGTCTGCAGCTCGTTTAAGAGCGTGGTAAGAGTGTACTCAAGCTTATTCATAACCGCATTGCTGCGGAATGGAAGGAAACTCTTCAGAAGAGATTCCAGAATGAAGCTGACCTGACTCTGCTCGTCTATGACAGCCTCGTTCGACTCTTCCACGTTGAAGTGGACCATTAGGTTGAGAACGTGTTCTCGTACTGAGGAGCCCTCCTTCATGCGGAAGTTGTAGATGAACTTAAGGGCTTCATGTCGAGCATGTGAGGACAGTTGTCCAAACATGCTCTGCAGCGAGTCCATGATCTCCTTAGCGGTGACCGTGTCCTCGTGCTTCTTAGCAAGCACATCATATATGCTCGCCAAGATGTAGACCTTGGCCTTGTCATTGGCCTTGATCCACCTGTCATAGACGTTGTGCACCGCCACAGTGGCGTTAGGCGCAGGAGCTTGAGGACAATCCTCTTGCAAGACGAACCTAAGATCATCTATCACGAGAATAGTATTTATATTTGATTTCCATTGTTTGTAATTCTTGCCGTTAAGTTTTTGTGCGGCTAGGAGTGAAATAATGGAAGTAGACATGCTGAAAGTAAAAACAAACATATATTAGTTTCATGCATTAGCCTTTAAACCCAATCATATTTTAGCAAAAGTAATTAAGCACCCTAACAAAATTGTTTTGTAACGACGCTTCAGTGATTTAGAGCAACAGCCACCGTAGGGCAGACAGGTACTCCTTCACTGAATTGAGACGTTCTCAACTAAATTTTACACCAGAATAACTTTTATTCCTATAAAGTTTAGTCGTCGTTTATTTGGTCAGGAAATTACTAACTAACTTAACAACTCCTCGTAAGTGTGACCCATCATTTTAGAACCTTAGAGGCCCACCCCAATAATCCCGCCGTAGGGAAGGAAAATATTGGAGCAAAACCTAAGAGACCCTTATCCATTTATGGAGTTTGCCTTGGTTTTGATTCCATACAATGAACCCTCCGCAGGGATGGTCGCTCCAAGACGACACGCAGGTCATGTATGAAACCTCATGGTGCAAACCAATTGCAGAGACCGCAGAATGTGTTGTCACACATCCTTCTCCCACTTACTATGAATACTATCTCTATTCACCTCGATATTGAACCATACAAACACCTTCCATAGGGAGGCTGCGCCCAGGGCGACACGAGGCCGAGCATGGAACTCACAGTGTGAATATAAAGGAGAACGTGAGAGAGAGAGAAAAGTATGTTATATATACTTTGTATATCAAATATATACGTAGTATATTATATATTCTCTTTTGCTCCCACTTAGTATTCTAAGACTAGGGTATATTACTTAGATAAATCCCGGCTAAGTGAAATTAACTAAGTGTATTTTTAGTCGGCCCAATATAACTATTATATCAGAAGTTGTACAATAATATTTTAGTTCGTTAAACACTTTAATAAACCAACGACATTATTACTTGTATATAAAATATTGACTAATTCAACCCCCAGGTCGGTTCCCAGGTAGAGGTGTTCCCTTACGGTCAGCTTAAATACCTCAACCTAGACAGAACCTTCCTTAGACAAGGTTCCCTTATAGACAACATTTTATATTTAGTCTTTTATTATTTCATTTTAAACCTAGTTAAAATAAAATAAAAGA
The DNA here is from genome assembly GCF_001995035.1 of Momordica charantia. Next base: position 22,077 of record NW_019104885.1, on the reverse strand, counting down.
CTACCCTATAATAATATTAGAAGATATAACCTAAGGTCTAATTAATTTTAAACCCCTTTAAAATTAATTAACTTAGACCATATGTTTGCATGCAATTCTTTATTATAGATTTTAATTTCTATCTACCACATTTTATAACTCTTATAAAATTTAAGAAATTAAAACTATTATCATGCATTGTAAGCATACATTAATATAACAATTATATTAACCAAAGTAATGTCATGCTCAATGCAACTTTATTTTCATCTAATTAATACAACAGTTATATTAATTATGAAAATAAAACATACATGCATACATTATAACATTTATAACTATATGATGCATGATCATACATACATATTATATGTCAAACATACATATTATGCATGTAACCTATGGTGGGATTTTAAAACTATATGGCATACAATATGCAATATGCTTTTAATTAAAATATACATTCATAATGCATAAAATAATTAAATAGCAAAGTTGCACCGGTTTTTGGCACCCTAAAAAAGCAAAATAATACAAAAAAATAAGAAAACGACTGCAACCGTTCTCGAACCGGGCCAAGAAACACACCGAAAAACACCCGGGACAACGCCTCGGC
>NW_019104884.1:65096-108069 GCF_001995035.1 Momordica charantia | reverse complement strand
TGCGGAGGAGAGAGCAAATTTCAATGGAGAAATTTCATGGGAATTTATTTGCAGAGAGAAAGGGGTTTTGGATTTGGGGATTTTCTTGAAGGAATTGTGAATGGAAACAGAGAGATGGAGAGAGAGAGAGAGTGACAGCAGAGTGATCTCCTCCGTGTTTCGGACAGGTGGTGGGATGCTGTTGGATCCCTTTAGCGGCTCATATGTATATTATATATATGTAAAAAAAGAATTAAAAAATATCATACATAATTATCTCAAGAAATTCATTTTATATATATAGCAATGTTGGAAACCATCACCATCAAAATGTTAGAAGTTTTTTTTTACAACATGTTGGGTGGGAGATTCTCACTTTGATTATATGAAAATGCCGACATGAACAAATATTTGGAGTAAAATCATGGAAATTATTCGACTTAGCGAAGCTTAATTAGTTATAATTGATATTTTCTAATTATTGTATTTATAAATATTAATATTAATTATATTAAGTTTCCTAAAAAATATTTATATTGGGATATCAAGTGAAAATTTTGGAAAATATTATGAAAAATTATGGATCATGGGTATTGATAGGAATTGTTTTAATTAATCAATGAGACATTAACTATAACTTAATAAAGTATGATTGATCAATTTTTTATTGTAATATATTAAAAATAACGATTTCTACATAAATTTTGGATAGAATTATGAAAAGTAATGGAAATAATAGAATTAGTTTGAAATATGGTAAATAAGACACTGATTTTGGGTTAATTAGATTTTAATTGACCATTCTTTTATAATTATATCTAAAATATGAGTAAGGTTAATATGTAAATAACAATGTGAATAGATATTTCGAAAAGATTATGAAAACTATGCAAAGACTTTTTTCTTAATTCAACTTTAGAGTTTAAAAATTTGAGTTTAATACATATTTCTTAATTTTCATTACAATTATTAATTTGTTTAATATTTAATGGATTCTTTAAGAATGGTACTATAGATTAATGCGTAATTATAGTCAATCTATCACATAAACATTAAAATTACCAATTCTAGACACAAAATTAAAAGTACGAATACTTATTAAAAATTATTTAAATTAAAAGAATTGAATAGACATAACCATACAAATTTAGAAATGTATTAAAAGAATTAAATTACAGAGATTAAATCCTCCACATTCTCGATCCAATCATAAGTTAAAATTTTTGAAACATATTTCTTTAGTTTTAAAATTTCAAACATTGTTTTCAAGAAGAGAAAAAAAACATCAATCACAGTAATATTACGAGCTAAACATTTTTCTAAAATAAGGAATAAAAAACAAGATCCTTATCAAACCAACATCCTAAATTTCATTTTTAATAGATAAATACACTATGGAAAAAGAAAATTTTGCACAAATTTTCTACTATAATCATCATCCTTGTCATTTTCTATTTGCACAATTAAATAAACATGCATAAAAGAAATCTCTCTTGATGATGGGGATATTTTTGTAATTATCCTAAACTACATAGGTATATATATTATGTAGAGAAACATGGGAAGGTGGCATTTTCCAAAAAGTTAGGTGAAATACACACAAATAATATCAAGGTATGTTTTTAAATTAGTCATGAACAGCTAAATTACGATTTAGCCCCTATATTTTTAAGGATGTATCTGATATCCTCTTATACTCTATTTGGCATCTAGAACAGATTAGAATTGATCACAAATTTCAAATTTTTAAATGATTGAAATGATTTCGAATTCTTAATTGCATTTTGAACCAAATTAATTATAAATCATTGAAATTAAAATTTATTATTTTGACATTCATGACAAATGAACAGAAACTAGAACATTTTACTATTAAGTCTTTAATATTTTATCAGATATTATATTATTAATAATATAATATTTTAATATCAAGTAGTAATTTTTCCGGGAAAAAGTGATAATTTAATTCAATTAACTTAACAAAATTAATCCTTGCAAATATCATCTTTATTTTTAAAAAAATAAACAAAAAAAACTTACAAATGAATATTAAAAAAAACAAATAACGATCTAAATAATATTGAAATAGAAAATTTTGAAACTAACCCGTAGTGAGCTTGATGATCTAAAAAGGAGGTTATTTGGGTGTAAGATAGATTGAATGATAACCGTAAAATTTGAAAGTTAAATATCTATTTTTTCCCTTAGAAAATAGGGTAAGATAGGTTTTTTTTTTTTAATGTTTAAACTTAAAACCTCATCAATTTGACCTATTTGAAACATTAAATAATTTGACCAAAACTTGAATTTGAAACCATTTTAGGATTTCATTTTTTTTTTAATTGATCCCAATATAGTAAATGATTAAAAATATCTTAAGATTTTGCAATCCCTCCAAATTAGAGGTTCTATAAATTAAACTTTTTATAATTCCTAATTAAACTTTTTATAATTTTGAGCAATTTTATATTTAATAAATCTGTACATGATTAAATAAGTTAGGAACCTATTAGATACCTGACAGAAAAATTAGAAAAAATATTAGATAATTTTTAAAATTAGAGATCTATTTTGACACAAGTTTAATTTTATTAGTTGCAAACTTTATTATTATTATTTTACCATTTATAAATGAGTATGCACAAGGAAGGAAGGTGGTTTGAAATTTCTTAATTTTTTCAAAGAGATTACTATTTTTGTTGGTATGGCCCAAAAATTAACTAAGGAGTCAAATTATTAAATTATGAAAAGTGGCCTCGATCTATGAAGTTAATTTTAATTTTGACAAATTAAAACCAACTACCTAGATCTTGTATATTTTAGCCGATTAAGAAAATGGTGATCATTTGTAGGTTAAAAAGTCAACCACATCATAAAACACAGTAAACGAGTAGTTTTAACTACTTTAAAATCGAATTAAAAAATTTACCATGAATTAACATCATTAATTATTTATTTATTTTTACCTAGTAACAACATGGTTGAAAAGAGACAAGAGTTCAAATTCCAATGATAATTATCTAAGTAGGACAAAAAAAACTTAATTTTTCTCGACAACCTACAATGGTATATTAGTGAGAATAATTGATGCACACTTAAAGCTACTTCAATAACAACAATTTACACGTTGAGTTGGTCAAATTATTTATTTATTTATTATTATTATTACTTGAGTTTGTTCCGTGACGTCGTTATTTTAAATTAATGACAAAATTACATTTGGGATCGGTTACAAATTGACACGGGTCTCCGAATCAAATTAAAAGACATGGAGATTAACAAATCAAATAAAGTTATTTGTAATTGACAAACACATAAACTGATCTAAAATCCACTCAAGACTTCAACCAGCTATAAAGACTGAATCAATTAGATGAGTCCAAAAGTCGAAGGTCAACTAAGATCAAGGCTCGAGTTAGCCCAATGCTCAAGTTAGCACGAGACTCAAGCTAGCGCAAAATTTGCTACTGATTAGGGGTCAGCCTTCATTATGTGGAGAATAATATTTCCTTCCAACAAATTTAAGATTCTATGGAGAACACAACTCCCATAAGACTTTTGATCAATATTATAAGACCGGGACTTTTGATCAATATTATAAGACCACAATAATTTGATCCAAGCTCGAGAACAACGTCTTGACCCTCAAGTCAAGTTCAAGAGAAAAGAATAAGAGAATAAAGATTATAGATTTTATATAAATTAATACAAAATAAAGTTAAAATACTTGAATTAAGCTTCTTTAGAATTATCGTGTTGAATAAAATATGAAAATGATAATTTGAATCTCCAATCTTTTGATAAAAATATATACCTTAACCAATTAAACCACGTGAAAGTCGTGAATAATTGCATAAAAAGAATATGCCTGTGGAGCCCCATAAAAGTTTGGGTTCAATGAATTTATAGTGGAAATTAAAGCTGCAAAGGAAAATGCGTAGGGATCTCATTCCCTACTTTTCCACGTCCATTGGAAAATGGGTAGTTGGCTATTTCACATGTGATTAAGCTTCCATTTTTATAAACTTTGTTTAAGTCAATTTACTTGTATTTTCAAATATTCTTTTTTGGTTATTTATTTACTTTGATTTCATTATTTTCCCTAAATTTTTTATATTTCATTTAACAAAAACGTTTACCTTAAAACCAGAGCTTTTTATATATAAAAAAAAATGTTTTGGTGCATTTAACAAAAACTTTTTGGTTACAACTAGAGTTTAGTTTTTATTTAAAAAAAAACATTCAATTTCATCCTTTAATTTTTTTTAAACTCATGCTCCTTTGGTGGGAGATATATACTAATTACTATTGAACTATACTCGGTTTGACATATATTTTGAAGTCAGAAATATACATATTTTGCTTTAAAAAATACATATATTTTGAAGAAGTTTGTAATATATACCTCTTAATTTTTTTGTTTATTATTATTTCTTACTAGGAGTGATATTATTTTTTTCTCATTTATTTATGTTGTTATAAAATTAAAATAAATTAAAAGTACTTCGTATATGTGCGTGGTAACGAACTAGGATTTGGTTGGAGAATTTTTTTTTCTTTTTCTTTTTTTAATTTAAAATTTTAAAAATTATTTAAAAAAAAAAAGACTCTTATCCAATATCCAAAAAATGGACACTAATTTAACGTAGAGTTGGTGGAAGTGGGACCAAAGCATTTATTATTAGTGCCAGATGGAATGGGGAAGCCAGCCGATGGCATCACCTAAAATTTGACAACAAATTAAATAATTAAATGAAATAAAATATCTCCACCTCATAGATACTCATTATATTTACTATATTAAATATCCCTTAAAATATCCTATTAATAACTTACAATTTTTCGTTGAGAAAGAAACAATTAAAATTTGCATTCAATAAATAACGACAATATAACTCAACCGGTTAAAGTATCTATTATCGATCAAAAGATCGTGGATTCGAATTCTCACCTACATATTATCATAAGATTCTCAACAAAACTTAAAGACGTGTAAACAAAATAACTGATCACGAGAGCCGTATTCTCATTAAAAGATTATCAAAATAGCAATTACCTTCTACTTATATAAGTGAAGTAAAACACCTTATAACAATAAATTCAGTTTAGTATAATTCTAATAACTTATAAAGCATGTTGTACATAAAAAAGTTATTCACTTGTCTATTTATTTATTTGCATGACTCAATTATAATAAACTTTATAATGAAAACGATTCAATTGTTACCAGGATTAGATTATTAAAAAATATAAATGAAAAAGAGTACAAAAGCTAGAATGTTATCGAAAAACTTTTTGGATTAAAAATGAATTTTTATTTCCAATTTTAAAATTTTCAATTAAACAAGAGGGGATCAGATGATCGATTTTTAAGATGATAATAGGTGTCTTATCTACTTAGTTTTGCTCAAATTGACCAATTAAAAGTGATAAAATGATGTTGCTTTATTGAGTTTGTCGTGGATTAGATTGAGTTAAGGAATTTTTTTTTTATCTAATTTAACTATTCAAGTTGTAAATTTATCTTATATTATCGTCCCTAGTTAAGATAATACACCAAACTAACTTCACAATTAAATACCAAAGTAAGTATAACTTAACGCTAAAACGAGCATAGCTCAACGGTAATTGACATATATCTTAAAAAAATATAGTTGAATTCATGGGCATGCCTTCGTGTGGCAGCAAGAGGGCACGGGGAGGGGCAAAGTTGGAAAGTGGGTTAACGCGTGAGATCCGGCGTGATGGAGATGAGAGTAATCTGGGGATCCATTGGGCGTGATGAGTAAGAAAATGACAAAAAAGGACTTGGAATTGTAATGGGTATAAGTTGGAGTGGTTGGAAGAAACAAAAAGTCTTTCCTCTTCCCTTTAATGATTCAAAAGCAAAGCAAGGAATCCAATTTCCCCATCTCATGAGAGCTATAAGCTATTCAAGGGAAATTAAAATTTCTAAAAAAGTCTTTTTGGAGTCTTTTTCATATTCAACCCATTCGTGATTGATTGGTCGAAAAGAAGACAAAACGAACTGGATCAAAGAAATAAAATCGAAATCGTCTTCTTTTTTTTTATTTGCTAAAAGTTCAACCCTCAACCGATGTTACATTCATCGCTCGTGAGATCTTGATTCTCATGATCAGTATTTGGAGGTTGACAGTTGTATTTGGTTTAAATACTATTTTGATCTATATATTTTTTATTTTGGTTTATTTTGGTCGTTGTACTTTTAACTATTCAATCCTTACACTTTGATTTGAACTTTTTTTTTTTTGTTAAGGGCATGTCATTCTAATTTTGTTTCTTATTTTCAATTCCGTGAATATTTGTTTGGTAGATTTGTGTTTTCGAATCCTATGATCATAAAATTCTAAAAACAACATTTTTATGTTTTCAATATTTTTATATTTTGAATTTGAAACTTTAAGAGACATAATTAGCTCAAAACGAAGAAAAAATATAAATATACTATATTTCATATTATAAACTCATTTCATTTTTTTAAAATTAAAACATAATATATTATAAATTATATAATATTATAAAAAAATAATTCTACAAAATCTGTTAATAAATAAATTAATATTAACTTAGATTGAACTAAACAATTAGTTAATAACTAGTACTAATTTTAAAATAAAAATACATTGAACAATCTTTTTAAATTGAGATTCAATTTCCAAATTTGATACCAAACACATATTCGAACACACTCAAAACATGGAATACAACTCTATTTTTTATTGAATCTCTTCTTTTCATTCAGATTACCAACCAAATATCTCGTAAAATTTTAACTTCAAAGAAGTAATTAATGTCTTATCCACTAAGTTATACTCTTATGGACTCAAATGAAGCTTTTCTCGTATTTCATAAGGTTATAAAGTGGGGTTTATTTTAAAAAATAAAACAATTAAACTTCTAAATATTTTTTTAAGATAAATGGTATTAAAAAAAAGAGAGAGATGATTTACTCTTAAAAGAGAAAATTTACTTTTTTTTTTTTTAATCCTTATATAGGAAAGTAGTCTCTTATCTAGAAAGATGAGTTTAGATAAATTAATATCTCTTAAAGAAATTATTTACCTTTATCCAAAATTGGGTCTTAAAAAATATTTACATGCTGACTTAAGCATGCTACATATGTTCAACTTATCAAAGACATTGAATTATTTTTCTTTGCATTTCAATATTCTTAAAAATATATTTATATTAATCAAAATATTTAATGGTATAAAAAAAATGAACCTTTTCCCAACAAATTTATGGAAGTCACCTTTTGTTTGTTGCAATAGACTTTTGCATGTGATTACCTTTTGTTGGAATAGAAAAAGCCAAGAGAAGAAGTGGTCAATCTAGGACTCAAAAGGGAGGAAAATAAATTCTAAATCTAATCCACAAAACTTTAAACATTATATTTATTTAGTTCTGAAATTTTTTGTAAAATACTTTCTAGAAAAATACCCGTATCACAACAAACTTTTAATTTCATCAAATGAAATCTATATATTCCATGTTGGTTAATTCACTCAATAGTTTTAATCCAAAAACTGTAAAAATCTCAAAAATTTACTATTGGGAACTAGAAGGATATTGGATACATATGATGAGAAAGGACACGTGACTCCTTTTGTGATAATGACGAATGACAAGACGGTCACATGCTACTCGAGTTAGAGCATAAGCTAGTGTAGAGATAATCAAAGTCCAAGTTCTTGCCTCAACAAAAATAAATGAATTAAGCTATTTAGATTCATAACCGCTTAGGTTATTTGCTGAATCTACCATATTAAGCGCAATTTATAAATTTCACTAGGTAAGTGGCCACCATGGTTTGAATTCATTCCCTCTAAGTCCTTTAGTGTTTACAAAAGCCCTCATTGACCACTCGAGCCATCCCATGATTGTTGAAATTGATTTTTTTAAAAAATACAATATTAAAAATAACTATATATATATATATATATATTTTAAAAGTGCATTCTAATTTCTATGCATTTTCTTGTAATGTCATTGAAATTTGAATGATGTACTATACTAAGTCAATAAATATATTAACTCATTGGTTGACAGATGTGAATTTATGATTAAAATAGTTATATTACAAATATACTGTACACTATTTTTAAAAAATTACGTTTTAATCTTTGTATGTATGCAAAGGCTAAACATATAATTTAATCACTAATGTTTGGGTTTATTTTTTAATTTCCTCCTTTTTTTTATACAATAATTGAGGTGGAAGATTGAACTCATAATCTCTTGATCAGAGAGACATGTGTCAATTATCGTTGAACTAAGCTTATATTAGATTAATTTCGTCCTTTAACCTGTCATAAGTTTCGATTTCTCCTTTTATGTATTGATTTTTTAAAAATCAAATGTCTTTTGGTCACAAAATATTAAAAAATTCATTGATAAAGCAAAAAATCATTAATAAAATGTAATGTGATGTCATAAATTTTTTAATAATTGAGTTACAAAATGGACTTGTTGAAAATGTTATTAATATAACAACAGGAGCCTAGTAAAAATATATATCAATTTTGAACTCACACCTTCTTATTTAAAAATATTTAAACGATGAAATTAAAATTTTGGAATAGATATTGATATGAGTTGACGAGAGACAAAAAAAACAAAAGGTCCTTAAAATAATATGCTATAAAGAATATATAAAAATGTTAAAACTAAAAAAGCGAGAAATGGAAAAGTGAAAATGAAAATCAAATATACAATATATAGTCTTCTAGAAATTAGAATAGGACGAAGAACTAATGGGTAAATACAGTAGGTCAATCACGAGACTCAACAAACACCAATCGTATGAAAAAAGTGAATAGAAATTTGACAGAAAAATTTTATGTGGAAAAATAATAAAAAAAATCTATTTATAGATTATTTGTAACTATTTAAATACATTTTTTAAAAATATATAATTTTGTCTTTCGATAAAAGTACATATGTATTTTTTTTTTCTTTTATAAATAAATGATCATAGTCGGATAAATTTTATTGAAAAAGTTTACTCATAAATTCTTACAAATAATCTACCATGACAAAGGAAAAACACTTCATCCCATTTAGGTCCCGTTTACTTGTAATGAAAACTTATCAAATCGTAGGAATGTAATCAAATGGTGGTTGGATCCACCTCAAACTTTGTAATCCCATATAAAAAGATGTAATCCAATTACACTCCTACACCCCATCAATCTCATTCTCATTCCTTATTCCGTTGACCCCACATCAATATTATAATTAATGTATCACTTTTACCCTTTCTCTCTCATGTATGGATTAGATCCGTATAATTTTTAATTAGTTTTTTTCCTACTTTTATAATTTCTTCTCTATTTATACTTCAATTTTTATTAGTTGGTGTTATTTTATTATATAATATGATAAATTAATATTAATTAATATCAATAAATTTTTTAAATGAATATTATTTACTTTTAAATATTAGAATAATAAAACTTAATAATATATTATATTAAAGTTTGGTTGTTCTAATAAAAAATATTTTTTTAATATGTAATTTTAGTTTAATTATTCATTATGGATTAATACTATATTTAAAAAAGATTAGCACAATAATATATTTGTAATTAGCTAAAAAGGGGAAAGAGGTATATTAATAATTATTATATATCTGATTCCGATTCCAATTCCGATTCTAGATAGTTTTAGTAAACAACATCATCAAAGGAATTCTAATTATGATTCCAGAAAAATTCTAGTAAACAATATCAATAGAAGAACATTACGATTCTGGTTGATTTTATTACGATTGATTTTCATTACAATTGATTTCCATTACAGTTACGGAGAGGTAAAGGTGGTTTTAATGGAAGAAAATATCACATCAAAATTCAAATCTCCATGTCAAACTATTACTTTTGAAGAAAATTAATTAGTCAAGTAAAGTAGCTTACCATATCCAACTACCTTCCATGTCCTATTAAATGCCCAGCGTTACGTAGATTTTGGAGGTAATGTTTATTATCTTTTAGAACCTATATATATATATATATTTTTTTTTTTTTTATTGAGGGAGGGTAAAGGTTCTAGAAATAAACTTGGGATGTATATACACTATGAAGACTCGTTTTCGCTACAGTTTTGGTGACTTCCCTAACAAAGCCACTACCTGTGAGTCGTTGGCCCCATATCCCTTCCGTGTGGTGACATGAGGGTCAAAAAAAGAAAAGAGAGAGATGAGGTTTCTCTCGTTTTTGGTATAACGGCTCCTGGACGTGTGTATATATATATAAACGATATAACGGCTCCTGGACGTGTGTATATATATTTATTTATTTATATATGTGCAATTCTAATATCCGATTAAAAATAATAATGTTTCATTGCCACATAAATTATCATGTTTTCCAGGTTTCTAATTATATAATGGATGTTGTGATTAATCTGAAGGTAGGGGTTGTTCGACCATTGTATTTATGATATAATATTTTTTAGAACAATTGTAGAAATTATGATATAATTATAATGTTTAAATATGAATAAAATATCATCATTATCCACAGGGAATAGAAATGAAGGGATGGAAAAAATTCATTTTTTTTTATGGTGGGTGTGATTCACACAAATTTTTCATTTATTTAAAAATGGGTAATTACATTTCTCTCTTATACCCTAATCAATCCATTTCTATTTATTATTACGTAGGTCCGATATATTTATTGTAATTACTTTTTATTTATTTCTCATTTATACTACTAATAATTTTTCTTCTAATAAAAAGTTATACCACAGTTGATGTGATTTTATTATAAAATATTATAATTGATATTTATTTTAAATTTTTAATTCATCATAATAATAAAAAACTAGAATTCATTATTGTTAAATATTATAATAATAAAAATTTAATAACATTATTATTAAATATTATAATTACAAAATTTAATAATATTTATATCAAAATGATGATGGTTCTAATAAAAAAGTATTTTAGTCAATGTAATTTTGTTTTAATTATTCATTATTAATCAATATTAAATAAATTGTCATGATACAAAATATTTACTATCTAATATTTACCAAAAATCGGAATGGGCATGAATTGAAATGAAAATCAATCAGAAGAATAATGAGAATGTTATTCATTTGATGTTGTTTACCAGAAATTTGTTGAAATCTGAATCAGATTTCTTTTGATGTTATTTACTAAAATTGTCTGGAACTGGGATCGGAATCGAATATATAACAATTACTAGTATACCTTTTTCTCTTTCTAGCTAATTACAAAGATATTGCTGTACTAATATTTTTCTAATTACAATAATAATTTATTTTATTAATATATTATTGATAGTAAATATTTTTTATTATAACAATTTATTTAATATTAATAAATAATACATCAATTAAAATATTTTTATTAGAAATATTATTATTTAATATAAAATATTATTAGATTTCATAATTATAATGTTTAATAATAATGAATTCTATTTTAAAAAATGTATTGATATTAATTAATATAACAAAGTAAAATTTTAAATTTTTAAAAAATTAAATATAAATTTATTAATATTTTATAATAAAATCACATCCATTAATAAAAGTGATATAAATTTTTATTAGAAAAATATTGTATAAATGAATAAAAATAGAAAAGTTATTGCAATAGATGTGTAGGGACGGGAGGATTGTCACACTTTTTTTAATATATTTTGTTTATAACCTGGACAAAGAAAAATATTAAAATATTAAAATATTAATTTACACACAATTTCAAAACTTAATTCAAACCACGGAGAACTCCTAATTCAGAACAAATATTAAATTTTACAATATTAGTCCTCCAAAGTCCACACAAACATAAAAATTAAAATTTTAAATCTTTGTTAGAAACAACAATTCACATCACGAGCAACAAGTTAAAAGATCTTGATCTTTGATTCCATAATTTGTATGTTAGTCATAAAATTCAAATACAATAGCAACCATTAGTTTTGAAATATCAAGGATAAAAATAAGTATTTATCATTAAAATAATATTTAATTATTTTAAGGATAAAAAAAAAACCAACTCAATCATACTTCATAGTCTACTTATTATAAAAAAGTAAGTTAGAAACTAAATTAACATTATTAATATATACTTCGTAGTTATGATTCAGATTAAAATAATTAACAACAAGGTTAATATTCTCAAAATCAACTCATTTAATAGTCACTGAGGTGTTTGTTTCAGCAAGAATCCAAACTTCTACTTGAACAAAATATGAATATAGATAAATGAAGTCTCAAATGTAAAATTATAACTTCAGAAATTCCTCATTCAAATGATTAAAGTACGTCCAGAAAATAATAGCCACTGATTAACGGAGACGACTTCCTTCACTGATGACGAACGGATCCACTTCACAGACGGATATGCTTTCAACACATATAATAAAATAGTTAAAAATCATGTGATAAAAATATAAAGCAAAAGAAAAAAAAATGCTACTGCCATTACCTCCTTCACTAATGGCGACCGAAGCTGATGTAGAGGAGTGGTGGGACGACAACTGTGTAGTGGGCGGACGATGGAGTGGCGACAACAGAGACCAATCCGAGACCCAACCCCACTCGATCGAATTGGAAATTTTCCAACCCAACCCAACCAAATCCTTGATTTGTTAGATTGTTTTAATTTTTGAACACCTCTAAATAAGAATGAAAAAATTATGTGAATCCCATAACTTTACTCCCATTCATTCTATGAGAGAATGAAAAAATTCCTTCCTTCACTCCCATTCCCTTGAACATGGCCGTGGAGTAATTTGTTGGGCTCAATTTGGATTTAGTTACACTTGGATGAGCTTTCCAAGATTTAGCCAAAAAAGTGAAGTGGGGTTGAAGATCAGAACTCAAGAGTGAACAACTTTTTTGGAATTTTCCTGTTTATGAACAACATTTTTTGTATTTTCTCTCACTTCCCAAATCACAGAAAACTTCAAATTCAGTTCAATTCAATTCACTTCAACCAATGACTGGCCCAACCAATTCATTCGCATTCATGCTTTGACTTAGCGAGCAATTTGGGCGGCATTAAACCTGCTAGAGCCAGCCATATGATCCCTCGACGGCTCCATCTACTATTTTCAACTTCGAATTCGTCGCCTTCCAATTAACCCTTCAATCATCCGCCATTACCGTCTTTCCCAGACTCGCTTCCCAAATGCAGTGACTCTGCTCCGGTGATTTTGCGTCTTTTTCTGTCTTCCCCTTCGTTTTCCGGCGAAGTTTTCAAGCCCCCTTGAGATGGGTAAGAAGCGGGTCATGGTGCCGGTCGAGAAACTTGACTTATCGGCGGTCAAATATGAGAAAGAGGTGATCCAAGGTCATCTTCTAAATCCCATTTCCAGCTTTTTAATAGTTTGATTTATTTTTTGGACGAATTTCGATTCAGTGATCGAAATTGATAGGGGAGAAGTGGGGTGAAATTTGATTTTTATTTGGTGGCAGCTCCTCATCTGGCTGGGTTTCTCTTCAAGCTTTTCGTTGGGATTCTCGAAATTCCTGTTATCGGTTCTTTCGTAGTCTCCATATTGAAGAAGCAGAATAAAATAGTTGAGGTGTTTGACTGCTCATTTCTTTCTTTCTTGTCTTCTTTTTGTTTGATTGTTTTAGCTACTATTTGTGGCTAGAGATCATTGAAGTTTCTTTCTGCTTTTCCCATTGGCAGTTGCTGCTGAATACAGTAATACCAGAAGCACCCATGTTCAAGCCTGAATTTCCTCCTCAAGGTCATTTGTTTTTATTGATTCAGTGCTAGTTAGTTGCTTAGTCGTTCAGCTTATATATTAAACTTTATGCTATTATATCAGTATTTTTCTTGAGATGACCTGGTCATGATTATGAAGAAAACAACTTCTGATAGTGTAATAAATTTTGATTTAGTTTTCATCATCATATCTATACAAGAGGACATTTACATGAATTTACTGTTCCTTTGTTCCTTGCCATTTAAGATTGGATGTGAAATTCTGTCGCATGCATGGAAGGGGAGTTGAAATGGTGAAAATTTGTCATATACTGGGATAAAAATTGAAAAGTAGTTATAATTTAGCTAGGCATTTACATATGGTCAACCTTTTGAACAACCAAAAGGCATCCAAATAATGTGTATTATCGTCCCAGCTCTGAACTGCTCAATATCTATCATATGAATTTAGAAGAAGAGCCTGTTATATCCACCCTTGACGAAGATGGGAAACCCGAAGACCGAGTAGACATAGCTGTGCGGTGTCTTATGCATTATGATCCCACTTCCCATGTTAAGAGAGACCCGCCTTCACCATTCAGATACTGGAAAATTCGTGACTATGCTTATGCTTATCGGTCAAGGCTTGTGACCCCTTCCATGGTATTCCATAATTAGCTACTAGTTTCTTGAATTTTGTTGAGGTGTGGTTAACTCATTTCACCAACTGAACCAAACCAACTAAAGTTTTTCCATTATACTTATGACATTATAATAGGTTGCAGAACAAATAATTCCAGTTATACAGGAGTTCAATCACAAGGAACCACCAGCACCATTATTGATTTCTTTTGATCCCGAGGAAGTCATGAAGCAAGCTGCTGCTTCTACACAGAGGTTTGCAGAAGGTAATGGCTCATTTTTCTTATCCTTTCTGCACATTCTTTGCTATTTCTTGTGATAAGGGAAGGTTTAATATAAGTTGCAATAATCACCTATATGCTTTGGCTGTTCAGGAAACCCATTGTCTATCTTGGATGGGATATTCATAGCAATCAAGGATGATATAGACTGTTATCCTCATCCAACCAAAGGTTAACAATCTTGGGTAGAACTTAAGCCT
The DNA here is from genome assembly GCF_001995035.1 of Momordica charantia. Next base: position 93,250 of record NW_019104884.1, on the reverse strand, counting down.
AAGGCCTTCTGTGAAGAGTTGTAGATTAAGGTTTTCATTTTTGCTAACAGGTGCATCAACATGGATGCATGAGGTACGCTCCGTGGCGAAGGATGCAGATTCTGTTTCAAGGTTGCGTAGATGTGGTGTCATATTTGTAGGGAAAGCAAATATGCACGAGCTGGGTATGGGTACAACTGGAAATAATCCAAATTATGGGTATGTGCATTGCTTATGGACTTGAAACGTAAATTGATGTTTGAGATGCATTTAATGTCAGGCATAAGTAATGCTATATCACTTCAACTGAGAATAGATCTTGTTCAGTTATCTTTTAGGCCCTATTGATAGCTATTTGGTTTTTGAAAATTAAGCTTATAAACACTACTTTTACTTATACGTTTCTTAGGTTTTTTTATCTATTTTTTAAAAAACGTTATCTAATTTTAAGCCCAAATTTGGAGACTAAAAAAAATAGTTCTTAAAAGTTTGTTTTGTTTTTGAAGATTGGCTAAGAATTCAAATGTGTCCCTAAGAAAAGTGAAAAATATACCAAAGAAATTGTGAGGAAGCCAGCATAATTTTTAGAAATAGAAAACAAAAATTAAAATCGTTATCAAATGGGTCTAAGTATTGGAGGTTGCATTCTTGGTTGTATGATTGGAAATTGTCTTGAGTCTTTAATTATCATTTAGTGGTTTGGGATTGCAGAACAACAAGAAATCCGCATGCACCTGATAGGTATACAGGAGGATCATCCTCGGGTCCTGCAGCAATTGTTGCTTCTGGTCTTTGTTCTGCCGCACTTGGTACAGATGGGGGAGGTTGGGAAAATACTTACTAGGTTTTGTATTCTTCATTTTCTGTAGATTACCTTTTTATGTAGCACAATGTCCAAGGATATTTCATTCCACTGAAAAAGGTTTATTCTCTTCCAGCTAATAAAACTGGAAAGTCATTCATTGTGAGTTCAGAGTGAAAATTTTAAGATAATGTATAATTGCAGGTTCGGTTCGTATTCCTTCCTCTCTTTGTGGTGTTGTGGGCTTAAAAACAACGTATGGGCGGACAAGTATTAAAGGGTAAGCCCTTCAACTACTATATATTCAAGAAATATACTTCTATTCTACCTTCAAATTGCCTTTCCAATCAGACCAGGAATTTAGGTGCTTAAATATTTGATAGAATGACATAGTGGACGCCAGGAGATGTACTGGTATATCATAATAGGAATTCTGGAATTCCTTTCTGACTTCTTTGCATTTCACAAATTCTTACCTGGTCTCTTTGTTTTCCTGAGTCCAATTGTGCAATTGACATTCATCAGATCTACCGAATTTGGTACCTCTAAATGTTAGTTTGCAATGTTCCATTCCAGGCCATGCTATGCCGATGAAATGAATTTGATACCTTTTCATGTTGGAATTAAAAAATTATAGTTCTTAATTTAATCTACGTTGTGATTTTATTGAATTGATCTATGCGCTTCAAAGGTGAAAATTCTCCTGAAGTTAAGGAAGGGAACAGCAGAAAGAACTTCATCCTGATCCTTTTCATCTAATTGCCTAGGCTTAACTAATATCTTGTTCTACTTTTGACTGTAATGTACAGAAACACGAATGTTGCATTCATGAGTATTACCGTTCTATCCTCAAAACTTATGACATGTATAACTAGGATCTGGCAAGATGTAAGATGAAATGAACTTTACCAAATGAAGTGCAAGACAAATATAGTACACGAAGTCTGACTTTATACAGTACACAATCACATAGGATCTGGCACGAAGTCTAACTAAAATTTTAGTTGGTTTGGATCTTCCATAGTATTTTCTTGCAATACATTTTGAAAAGTAGTTTTTAATAACATGTTTTTGTTTAAAAAGTTTTGTTAAGAATTAAGCTTAATTTTTAAGAATGAAAAAGTAAAAACAAAATTGTTATCGAACATGGCCTTAATTACTTAGAGTATGATCTATGTACTCATTCTACTCTCATGGAAAAATAACGAATCTCAATGCTGAACTTTTCCATTGCAGTTCACTATGTGATTGTGGGACTGTCGAGATTATTGGACCAATAGCGTCATCAGTGGAAGATATCATGCTAGTGTAAGTGATTTGTATTGGGCGTCACCATATGTTGTACCGCATCGGTCTAAGCATCCTCATGCCATAGGTGACATTCTGATCACATTGCATTACTTAACAATTATAATAAGATGGGGTTGGCAAAGGCTTGAGGTCTCTTAGTCATGCTGGCTTAGAGGTCTCAAGCTCAAACCTTCCGATAAGCTTAATACCAAAAACTCTTGATGTCTCCTGGATTTAGGCCTTGGGATGGACGTTAGTGCCCCTGGATATAGGGGAGCAAAGTTCTGACTCCCAGTTACAAAAAAAAATAATGATAATAAGAGAGACGAAACTAAATAAATGCCATGGCAGATTGTATTTAACCTTCAATGGCTAACTGTATGACATATTTATTCGGTCACTGTTGTGATTACTTTCTTGAATAGCTGGTGCTGCTAATCAAACAAAATCATACACGAATCTTTAGATTTTGAACTATATGCTGACCATTGTTATTATTTAGTAACATACTAACATGTTGACTTAGAGCACTGGTTACAGTCTTCCCCTATATGTCTCTTATCAGGTATGCAGCAATATTGGGTTCCACTCCTGAGGATAAAATCAGCTTGAAACCAGTAAGAATTATAACCCAGTGAATAAATAAAGATAGAAACTTGAAACCAGCAAAGGTCTTTGGTTCTGTTTTTTTTTTTTTTCCTCTTCAAGGAAACAATACTTTTCAGTGATAAAATAAAAAATGTACAAAAAGCTACTCGGAGATAAGAAAAACTTAACCCAGAAAAAACTAAAAAAAATAGTAGTTATGGACCTGTATATGAATATGTATAGAACAGCTCATCTTTACCCAGACCCTTATTGTCGAACTTCAAAACTATATCCCATAGGGTGACCCTGGTGGTTAAGGCTTGTAGCATCTGGATGGGTTCTCTCCAAGGTTTTGGGTTTAAACCTCCACTATAATGTTATTAAAACCCGTCTTCCCCAGGATTTATTAGGACGAGCCATAAGTGTTAAGCAAGGAGTGGGGTCTCCAATTCTCCAATTATGCATCTGGATGAGTAACAATTGGGCTGTTATTGTTTCTACTGATGAACTGTTGATTAAGATAAATATTTTTCTTTCTTATATCAATTTACAACTAAATCATTGCTATGCACATTTCTAGGCTCCACCTTGCTTGCCGATTTTATCTTCACATGATAATTTGAATGTTTTGGGGTCACTACGACTGGGAAAATACTCACCGGTAACTTATTCTCTTGTGATCCGCTTGGTTATTTTTTTTATCATTATATGTATCAAATGTTCTATTGAGCATAAAACTCCTCTGGCAGTGGTTTAACGACGTCTATTCAACCGATATCTCTGAAAAGAGTGAGGACATTCTTGAAAATTTGACAAAATCCCATGGTTGTAAAGTAAGTTCACTGTCGCTGTTCCTTTCCTATCGTTCATTGTCATAATCTAATTAAAAAATGGCTTTCTGAATCTTAGCTCTATAAAGTATGCTGAGAGCAACGTCTTGTTTTTTCATCTAATGCATGTACTCATTATGCTGACACATTTTGTATGCTTTATATTGAAACGTGCAAGATTATAGAAGTTGTCGTGCCTGAGCTGCTTGAAATGCGCACTGCCCATCTTGTTTCGATTGGTTCTGAATTTCTTGCTTCAGTGAATCCTGATTGTGAGGATGGGTATGTTACTTTGGCGTTTTGAAACTGGCACTGGAAGATTTATCACATTTCCTCCATATTAAGACAATCTGGTACTCTTTTAGGTTTTTGTCCCTGGAAAGAAGTTCCCAAATTTGAAAGAATTCCTATTAAAGAGATTGAAATTTTCACAACAATGAACTTTAAACTTTTGTTTCTCAACGAAAAAGAATTTAAGTTTCAAAAAATTTGATTTCCTTTTAGGAAGAGTCTAATTTTCAGACAAGGCTCTTATTTCGGTGATTATTTAGGCAACATGTATGCTTAAGACTTTTTTTCGCTACAGCTTTCTACAGCAAAAACCAGTAAAGAGACCTATTAAAACTTCACTGTTATTTGTATGGAGGACCAACCTTATAATTATGCCTGCCACACTAAACACTTTTTCCTTGTTTAGCTATCTGAAGTGTATGGGGGACTTTTTTTCTGATAAAGATCATATACAAAGTTTAATTTCCTTATGATGTGAATTTCTATTTTCTTCAGAAAAGGTAAAAGATTGACCTATGACAGTCGTACTAGTTCGGCACTATTTCGGTCATTTACTGCATCAGATTATGTGGCTGCCCAGTGTCTCAGGTGAGATAGACTAGTGACCAGAAAACCATCCATAAAAGATTTTTCTCAAATCATTAGACTTTATTGTTTATTTTGTTCCATTAGTTTCATATAGATATTGGTAAACATCTTTGTATCTTCGAAATTTAGTTAGTTTTTTTGTGTGTAAGAATGTTTATCTCAATGATCTGCTCCCTTCTAATTCTCTCCCCCACAAAATGTGGATTATGAAGATATATTTTGTTTCAGGCGAAGAATAATGCATCATCACATGGAAATTTTCAAGCAGGTTGATGTAATCGTGACCCCGACAACTGGGTATGTTTTTTAGTACACTCCTGTCAGTGGACTGAGTCTGTTTTAATGCACTTGATCGTGTAGAGTTCTGTCGTCACTCTTTAGATAGTAGATACAAAGAGACTTCTCATTGATATACAAAATATAGGAAAGAATCGAAAGATGGATCATAATCAAAAACGAAAAAGAACATGAATTCTGTTATTACAATTTTTTTTTTTAATAAAATTCTGTTATTACATTGATATCATGTTATGAAAATTTTGTAACCAATCCATTGAACAAAAGAATCAGTATACGTCATTTATTATTATAATGTTATGAGTATTACCGGGAATATATTAGGGATGTTATTAGGATTCTAGTAGTGGCATAATAGTAATTACTTGGTAATCTGTGAGGGTGGGTTATAAATAGAAGAAGTCAGGGAGATGGGAGGTGGACATGGTAACTTGGTCTGTATAGAATACAGAGGATATACATAAAATTATCATGCAAGGAAGTATGAGCAAGCATACCAAATAATCTCAGATGTATAATATCTAACACGTATTGACATGGATGCAATTTCATACGTCCCGATTTTTGGGGATCTACTGCTTCTGATCTTTCAAATCAAATGTCCATGTTCTTTAGAATCTCTATATCTGTTGAAAATTTGAGTTACTAATCAGACCACATTCTGTTCTATGTAGAAAGATATCAAACAATAATTTATCTCCCTTTGCTAGCAATAATTGCCACTCTAGACTTGCTTGTGAGTTACATTTTCTGTATCTAAATTATGCTCCTTTAATTATAACAGCATGACTGCACCACTTATACCTGCTGATGCTCATAAATATGGCGAGACGGATATGCCGGTTACAGGTTTGTGATCATTCTACAAATTATGGTTTAAGTGTTCTCTGTTTATAAGTTTATGAGTTTGAAAAACAATTGTTACTATCTTAGTCTGATATGATTTTTTTTTAAATGAAAAACCCAAAAAGAAAATGTTCTCAAACAAGCCTTCTATTTTTGGAAAACATGGCACCTAATGAACTTTTTTAGCGTATATTTATGTGTGTGTGTATATATATACACTTTGAATTCATTCTCTATAGTCCACAATATCTTCACAAGGTTAATGCCGAACTTTAAGGGGTCGTTTGGTGTGTTTATGCTACCCATTTCCTAATTTTTGTTTCCAACTTGTTTGAAATATGAGCATTTGCCAACTGCTACAGTTTCTTGTTTCTCATTTTTAAGAAATGTTATTTTGGAAAACAACAAAATGGGTTTCTAATATTTATAAAATGCATAATAAAGTATTTATAAAAAGAATATACAACATAAAATTTCTAATATTTTATTTTAAAATATTAATTTCGATGTGAAACTCTTATTTTTAAATTTAATATTTGAGAGAACAAAGAAGCAATAAATAGTTACCAAAATACATTTCTATTTTTTTCAATGAAAAATAAAGGATAAGAAACAAGAAACGGTTACCAAACACAATTTATTTTTCTTTCTTAAAAAAAGAGGAAACAAAAAACAAGAAATAGGAAATTAGAAACAATAAATAAGAATGATACAAAACGAGCCATAAACAACTTAAGCCACTAAAAAGGAGTAATTGTTTGAGCCAACAATCAGGATGAATTCTGTTACTTTTGCAATATTTGATTAGTATACAACCAATTCTTTTGGTTTCTGTATTTCTTAGAAATTTTAATTCAGTCTCCCTTTGTTTCAAGTAGGGTATGTTTATTGCCTTTCCCTAGTAATGAGTCTACAGGCCCTGGTAGTTGGTTGTACAAACAGTTTTGGTTAATGACGAGGCAGAAAATAGCATTCCTTACCTGAAGCAGCCACATATCTATATCTATATCTGTATATACTTCCACTCATAACAAGTTTCAGGGCATGATTGATGTTAGGTTATCTCATGCGGTTTATTATTGCGGCCAATCTTATTGGACTCCCTGCCATTTCAGTCCCGGTGAGTCCTCCCCTCCCTCAAATTTAGTATCAGTAAGTTTTTCTGTTGTAGTGTAGGTGTTGAGATTTCCTAAAATGAGAGTGAGAATTTATCAGAAGTGCAGCATGCCATCATACTATTGAAAAGGCATCCATTTTTAAATGAATCTTTAGCAATATCAAAAGAGGAGCCAAAAAAAAGCCTTAGTGGTTCTCAAAGAGTGATTCCTTTGCACCTACTTATTTTAATGAAACTCTGATAGACTCCCAATGACAGAAAAATGTATAGCCGAAAGAGAGGTAAGGGAGTACGTGAGTGATATAATTCTGATTTATTACTATTTAGGTGTGGGATCGGTTGTGGGGGACGGGGGACCTGGAGCATATTAGTTAGTTATGGTAAGTAAGATGTAGGGAGGAAGATAGAATCTAGTAGGGTGCACATCGGTCAGTTGAGGTCGGTTTTTGGCTAACCGACGAGTCAATTATCGTCGATCAGAGCTCGATGGTTTTATAAGGCTCTACAACATAACCGAATACACTGGTAGTCGATCGGTTTTGGATGAAACTGATGCAAGGTTAAGCTTTTGGCGAGATAGATAGAAAAAACCTTGTGAGACAGAGAGAAAAGGGAAGCTTAACCTTGAACAAGGTCTTCCTCTCAAAATGAAATAATATTAAATAATGAAAAGGAAGAAAAAGACGAAATGACAGAGGAGAGGGGGGAGAAGAGAGAAAGGGAGATAAATAGAGAGAATGGAAGAAGGGAAGGGAGAGAAGATAAGTGACTGAGAGGAGAGAAAGGGAGAAGGAAAGAAGAAATGAGGGGAGAGGAAAATAGAAAAAATAGAAAAGTAACCTTTTTCTTTAGTTTAGTGTACTACCGCTGGTTTTCTCAAGGAAGTTTTGCAGCTGCAGTGCATTTAATGCAAATCTGCAGTAATTTTTTATTTTTTTTATAAATAAGCTTAAAGGATGGTCAATTCAGTTGGAAACCACTTTTTCGACTAGGGGTGTGTTCGGGAGTAATGATAGAATTAGTGATTTTGGAAAAAAGAGATTTAAGTATGATTTATCAAAATCACCATCCAAGTGATACCTTAAAAATCAATTTTTAATTTGCTAAACATGATCAATGAAAATGGAAGTGATTTTGACAGCAGCAAAAGTGATTTTGACAGTGTTAAAATCACTCCCAAACAACTGTCAAAATCACTCCCAAACCGATCCTAGATTGGCCGATTGATTAGTTGGTTTTGAGTTTTACAAAACCAACATTGACCAAACTGTTCATCAGTCCAGTCGACCGACTAGGTTCAATTAGTTTTGGTCAGGCAGATCGATTTTTCAAATTTTTTTGTTTGCCCGATATTCTTTTTTGAGTAATTTTCTTTGTACTTGCTCTCAAATGAGGTTAGGAGAGGTGTAACTCTCCTGGCTTGTACCCCTTTGATGCATAAATAAACTGTGTTGATAATGAGTTTAATTTCCTTTCCTATATCTGCCATTGTCATTTTTCTTGTTTGGGTCAATTTGTTCATCTTTCAGATTGGTTACGATAAACAAGGCCTCCCAATAGGCCTTCAACTGATCGGCCGTCCATGGGGTGAAGCTACAATATTACGTTTGGCTTCTGCAATTGAGGTACAACGTTTTCATTTCTTGCTCATTTTCTGTTTCCTGTTTCCTGTTTTCTATTAAAGAAAAATAAAAAAAAATGTCTGGTATATTTTTTTTTGGTCGCTATCGTTTGGTTTAGTTCCAATCTTGTCCATGTAATTTTAAAGTTTCAATTGGGTTCTATAATTTTGTTAAATTCACGCATCATTTATAAACCATTTTTTACCTACCTTAGAACCCATGTATTTTCCTAGACCTTAATATAGTGAATAAAAAAAATACACCAATTCATTTCCATGTAGATAGGTATCATATATTCTTTGTGGTAGTTGCTTGTAATGGTAAAGACGAACTATAGAGACCATATCAAAATTTTTAGAAGTACAGAAACCAATCGAGTTTAAGTCAGACAACATTAGCTTAGCTCAGCGGTAATTGACATATGTCTCTAATCAAGAAATTATGAGTTCGAATTCTCCACCCCACTGATGTACTTAAGAGTCTAAGCCAAAATTATAGGGACCAAATCGAAACTTTTAAAACGACCGGAGATAAATTGAAACAAAACTCAAGTTATAGGAGCTAAATTGATAATTTAACTTCATTTTTTTTAAGGGAAGAGGAAACGAAGAATAGAAATGTTACCAAATAATCCTCAAGTAACCATTTATATTATATTCCCTTTTTGGCAACTAATAATCTTGTGGTTTTCCCAGGAATTGTGTGGAAGTCCAAAGAGGCCAATGTCATTTTATGATGTTTTGAAAAGTTGAAAACTGACCCATCGATGCAACTTCAATGGCTTCAACCTCTGTAATCGATCGATTGAAAACTTCAATGATCGGGAAAGAAAAGTAATAAAATGTTCTTCGCGATGTAACAATGAACATTTGAATTGTAGTTTCCATTTTGGTTCTCTCTATCTTGAGATTGGAGAATGTACACAACACAGGTGATTCTGTGAAAAACCTTCCATCCATCAGCCTCTAAGAACATTGAGAGAGCTAAGAATGTGATTATTTGCCTATATAATAGGAAATCCTTCAATATTTGAGTTAGTTTTCATTTCAGTCTTATGCTTTAATCTTGCTGTAATTTCAGTTTCTGTTTATTTAGTTTGTAATTTTACCATGTACGTTTAGCTTTTGTCCATTAATAACTTTTGTACTTTCAAAACGTTCATTTTTATCTATTTTTTATTATAATTTCAATACGATATTATATTCAATAAACTTATTGAAATATAGTTATCGATTAGCCGATTTCACTAGGTATATAAAATTTGTGTTAATTTTTTTTATTTGGGATTAAACAAAATCTAATCTAACAAGTTATTTGTAGAGGTACTTAAAAAATAATAGCAAAATCTAGGAAAATACTAGGAGACTACCTAATGTTACTCGTTAGATTTCACATTTCTACGTTAGTTAAGACAAAATGTTACATTATGGATTTCATTTATGACATTTGATTAATGGTTTAGTAGTCTTTTCAAACTTGAATAAGATAAGACGAAAGTTTTTTTTTTTTTTTTTTAAGTAGGGACCAGGGAGTAATGTAGATATCAAAATGAATAATAGCAGGAGTTTTTTCTCTTTAAATTATATTTAAAAAATACTCCTTTAGAACGTAACATTATGTTCCACCTCTATCAACAGAAGCTTAACTTAGTTCATGGGCTGACACTTGTTCCCAACAAAGATTATGAATTCGAATCTCTCACCTCGTTGTAACACTAAAAAATACATGTACCACCTCTAAAAAAAATGTAGGGTAAAATACACTTTTAGTTTGAAGATAAGTTTATATGTTTCAAAAACTGTCCCTAACATTTAAAAAATGGTCCTTGAACACATTTGATCGTTAGTTTGACTAACATAAATATGATGTGACAGTTTAACTTTCATACTCATTCCATTTGAAAGTTGTCACATATAGAGTATCTTTATTATTATAAGAAATAAAATATATTTTTTTACGTGGATCCACATATTTTTGCTCCACATATTTTATTTTTCTCTCTCGTAATTTCATGTTACATTCTCTCTTATTTGTTACTCTTGTAAGTGATTATTTATTTTATTTATTTCTTATTTACATCTTTCACTTCTCCCATTCTCAACTTTTATTTGTTAATTTTTCTCTCTTTATTTTGTTTCCTTTTTTCCTCTTTCATTGTTTTTTTCTTTTTTTTAGTACAATATATGTATGCATTCAAATTTATGACTTTTTTATCGGGATATATATTTTAACCAGTTAAGTTATGTTAAGTTTATATTTGGTAGATTTACTTTCTTTTCTTGATGTAACTATTATTTCACTTTCTTCTATTTCTTCAAACCAATAAAATTTGTATTTGAGTAGTTTTATATATTATTTTCTATTGTCATTTGTAGATTTCTAAAATAAGAAAGAATGTTTGTTTATTTTATTTTGATATTTTCGTTTTGTTTGTAATTTTATTTTCAAATAGTTAAATAATTGTTTTGTATCATTTAATCAAATATTATAATTAGATTTTATTTGTTGCCTATTTTAATACGTTGTTTTTTATCTGTAATTTTTTTTAAATAGAAACAAAAATTTAAAAAGTAGATGCTTAACAATACTTAAAAAGTAAAACGTATTTTATTTGTTACTTATTTTGTTATCCAACTTTTTTTAATATACATATATATATATATATATATATATATATATATATATATCGAATAATAAAACATGATCAATTAATTTACATATATTAAAAATATGTCGGAACTTATTAGAAAATTCAATTTTATTGAATTATAGCCATTTATTTGAAACAAAATTTTTAGATAAACTAAAGTTGAACAATATTTTGAGTAAATGACGACAACAAAAAAAAAGTGTATTTATAATCAAATAATAAAATTCATAAAAATGATGAATTTAAAAAATGAAAAAAATTAAACATAACATACTTGGAGATCTATTTCTTCACGTGGGATGAATACATTAAAATATTTTATGTATTCAAGAAAAAATGAAAAAGATATAAAATGATTAGAATAAAATAGATAAAAAAAATACAGAACCAAAAAAATTAAAAATAGATTGAAAAGTCATACATAATTTAAATGATGAGTACAAATAGTTGAAGTTTAAACATTCTATAAGAAAAATTAAAAATTTAAGTTTGAAGGGAAAAAATTAAGGAAATGAAAATCGAGAATAAGAGAAGCAATCGAAGATGTAAATAACAATGAAATGAGAAATAGATTAAAAATAAATAATCACGTATAAGAGTAATAAATAGGAGAGAGAATGTAGAGAAAATAAAATACATGGAGTAAATATTGCTTTAAATATGTGGGCTCCATATAAAATATATCTATTTTTTATTTTTTATAATAATAAATATACTTAACAACTTTTAAATAGAAGGAGTATTGAGAGTTCTCCGGACTAGAAATTTTTTTGAGAGGGGATGTCACCTCATCGTCTAATCATCAAAAAAGTATATTATATTAAAATTTTTGCCAAATCGGCTAAATATAATCACCAACTTAAACCGCCACATCATATTTATGTTAGTCAACTAACGGTCAAATGTGTTCAATGACGATTTAGAACCATCTTCTAAATGTTGAAGACTAAAGTGTCAGTTTTTAAAATCTATAGAACAAATAGAAATCGTATCTTAAAATTCAGAGAATAAAAATATATTTTACCAAAAAATGTAACTTTCTACCCATCTCCTCTCAAAAGTTTGTCCATTTTCAAATGTTGTATTAAAAATAAATTAAAAGAAAATAAACTAAACTAAACGGTCAAAAAGTAAAACCTATCCCCTTCTGTCAATATCGCTTAAAAAGGAAGAAAAAAAACCATTTTTGCAACAACGAAAAGGAAATAAATATATAATATTAAAGAAAAAAGGAAATAAATATTATATATATATATATTTTTAGTAAGGAAATAAAGAAACTGAATAATGTTACAGCTGGATTTTTTTTAAATAATGCTTTTTAAAAAACAAATTACACAAATAATGTAGGTTTGAAAGTATTTTCAAAAGTAGGATAGTGAAATCGCATCAAATCCGATTTCAGGTAAATCTCATTTAATGACTGCGATTTTAGAAAAAATAGTAGTTTGCACGCCAAAATCGCATTTGCTGCGAGTTATATATGCTATATATATAATATTTTGTCAATTTATTAAAGGATAAGAATTGTTCAGCAGTGGTCACAATGTTCATTCTTAACCCTCCCATCACAGGTTCAAATCCCTACTTTTAACTATCACCTAACTTATTTTTATCAATTTGAATATATAACTTAATTTTGTAATTTTTTATCTATCACCTAACTTATTTTTATCAATTTGAATATATAACTTAATTTTGTAATTTTTTATTTATACTACATTTATTCTGTTATTACTTCTAAATCTACGTTATTTTTGTAATTTATTTTTTAAATTACATTATTCTTGAATTTTCTCCGTTACAGCTCTCCACTGCTGATTTCCCAAATTCATAACTTGCCGCAAGGAACCAGTGATTCAGTTTTCTCTTCAATCCGCCGCCATAGATGAAGCTCTGCAATGCATCGTAAGCTCATCCGCCTCCTCTTCCCATGGCTAATCCTCCTTGCCCTCTTCATCCTCTTTTTCTACTCCGCAACTGTGTCTTTCCACGCCCCCATTTCGCCATCTCCACAGAGAAAAAAGATTTCTGCGCCAGCCACTTGCAATCTCTTCAGGGGCCGCTGGAATCGGGACCCCAATCGCAGACCCATATACGATGAGACATGCCCATTTCATAGAAACGCCTGGAATTGCTTGAGGAACCAGAGAGACAATATGGGTACCATCAATTCGTGGAAATGGGTGCCCCGGAACTGCGATTTGCCGCAGATTGATCCGTTCCGGTTTCTGGATCTGATGAGAAACAGGAATTTTGGGTTTGTTGGTGATTCCTTGAATGAGAATTTCTTGACTTCCTTTTTGTGTAGTCTTAGAGCGGCTGATTTGGGTGCCAAGAAGTGGAAGAGGAAAGGGGCTTGGAAGGGTGCTTATTTTCCAAAGTTCAATGTCACAGTCGCCTACCACCGTGCGGTGTTGCTCGCCAAATACAAGTATGATCTGTAGCTTTTTTGCTAATTTTGCAATTTCACATTTCCAACTAATTATAGAAAGTGGTTATTCATGGTTAGAATTTTTAGATTTCTTTTTCTTTTTCTTTTTCTTTTGTGTGTACTAAGTTAGCTAAACGATTGAAACTCCAGAATCAAGGTTTATAATTTAGCAACCATGAATTACTAAATTCTTTATCATGACTTTGTTAGAGGATCTTTCGTTCAAACTTCTTTACAAATTTTGGAAGTGTGTTGAATCCATCTAATGATGTTTCTTCAATTCTTCGAGGCACGCATTTTCAGAAATGTGGAGACTTTTGAGGTTGTAGAGTAGAAATGTCAGATCTGATGGTTTTCCCCCTTATTTTGCTGGTTTGTGGACTGCAGTGTAGATGGAGAGTTATTTTTGTAACGTTTAATCATTTTAGTTTAAGCGGATACGATAGCTTATACTCTTCAGCACTATTTATACTATATGTTTGTTTTTATTAATCAAACTAATATGTTTCTGATAAAGAAAATTGTTGCATCAATACCAGGCAGAGTATATTATAGCTCCAATATCATGTCTGTGACATTTATTTTGGAGCTATCTAGACCATGTCTGAGTTTCCATAGGTACATATTGTTATACATCTTTAACAAAAGTTTTATTTCAATCAGGTGTAGGTGCAGCATGCATGTATCTTTTGTTTCATTTCCTTCCTTCCCTATGAATGGTCAAATTTGTCCTTATGTTCTTGTAACTGATTGAACAAAGGTGGCAGCCGAAGTATTCATCATCAGACAATCAAAGTCAATTGGAAGGAGTGCACCGTGTGGATGTTGATATTCCTGCAGATGATTGGGCTAACATCGCCAACTTCTACGATGTTCTTGTATTTAACACTGGCCATTGGTAATCCTTTTTTCTCTTTCTTTTCTTTTTCCCTTCTTTAGCAATATGACGGTTAATCAACCAATCCTTGCAATGCCCTTGATGTAATGCTGATATCTGTTAGATACTAAGTAGCCTATATGAGGGACTAGTGAGTGAGCTTTTCAGAAGGTATTGGTAAAGTGGTCTATTAGTTGGGGGTTGGAGGGAGGTAGGGATGGTGATAGAAGGGTAGCATTTTATTGTGGGGACTTTTATGGCTCAAGGGAGGGAATCAAGTTGCTTGAAATACCTACATCAGTACCATTTTATTTGTATTCCCTCATTCTTTTGGCTATTTAATATAATTAGGTAAGTTGGATATCCCGGGTATAAGTTAGAGGGAAATTAAGGGTTGAGATAAACATCGATACTGATGTAAATTCAACTAGACTTTGATATTCAGTATGTTAATGCTGTTGTTTAGTTTCTGAGATCCTTCCAGTTGGTAGACTTGAAGTTTAAAATGTTATCTCCAAGATACAAGCACCCAGTGCGTGATGACTACGATATTCTTTCTCATGAAGAGAGAGATTGTGATGGTTTTTTATTATTTAAATAGGTCAACATTCCATTCCCCATTTGAAATATTAGGTTGTTTTCATGGAAAAATATTTGGAACTCAGAAAGGATGGCCAAAGAAGTAGGAGTGTTGTTATCTTAAATTTTAGTAATACGACAAACATCCCCCCGGGGTGACCCATATGCATTTTGCCTCATATGTTTGGAAGTTGATTGATTTCTGCAAGAGAGACCTTTTGGAGGATCTTGGGGTGTACTCTTATTTGGGCCATTTGGTTAGAAAGAAATAGGCGAACATTCGAGAATAGTTTTCCACTAAGCAATAGATTTTTGATAAAAATTACTCTCTAAGACTTCCTAATTATTCTTCTTATGATGTTCAAGTCGATTGAGAGTCTTTTGTAACTCCTTGGCCTGATTAAGACAATCTCCTCTTCCTGCCTTTTTGTAGTTTCCTTGCTAGACCTTTCTCACTTCAAAATCTCACCGAAGTTTGTAAATGGAGCACTGTTGTTCGAAACTTGAGCTCTATGCTAGGTGTGAATTTAGATTAATCAAGATCTTATTCTTGCTAGTCATTCTTTGAACATTTCATGAAGTGTTAGAGGCCTATCCTGTGTGGTTTTGGAAAGCCAAGACTCTCAAGAAGATTGATGTGCTGTGTGATTTCTGAAAATTGGTTTTAGAAAATAAATTTTCTTACTAGTTTTTCATGACTCTTTTCAGTTGTTCGTAATTTTATTTATTTATATTTTAAGAAGAAACCGAACTTTTACGGAGAACGGAAGAATGGATAAACAAAGAGCCACATAGAGAGCCATGACATACTTTAGTGGCGTGTCCTCTGGTAACTCATCGTTGGCAAATGTTTAATGTTACATAAGTATATCTAATAAGCTTGTCATGCCATCTAAAGTAACACTTTCGACATTATTTCTTATTGTGTATGCTTGTTTTTTCGTAATATTTCGAATGTGAATGCTTTGAAGATTTGGCAAATCATCTTTGGAAGTTACTTATCCATTTTTTATCAGGTGGGGTTATGATAAATTTCCAAAAGAGACACCTCTAGTCTTTTATCGTGCTGGTCGACCGATACTTCCAGCTCTGGAGATGATGGATGGACTTCAACTTGTTCTTAAACTTATGGCCTCCTACATACAAAATGAAATTCCTGGCAAGACCCTTAAGTTCTGGCGTCTACAATCTCCTAGACATTTTTATGGTGGTGAATGGAATCAAAACGGCAGCTGCTTGTTCAATGAACCTCTTGAAGAATCCCAGGTGAGAGCAACCTTTGCTTTGCATTTCCCTCTACCAACTTTCCTCTTCCACAAGGTGATTTAAGTAAAAATACCTGGACAGCTAGACATTTGGTTTGATCCAAGCAACAACGGGGTGAATAGAGAAGCCAGAACAGTAAATCGTCTCATCGATGAGGCGATACGTGGCACAGATATTGAGGTTCTTGATCTGACTCACTTGAGTGAGTTCAGAGCAGATGCCCATCCAGCAGTTTGGTTGGGAAGAAAAGATGCAGTTGCAGTTTGGGGCCAGGACTGCATGCACTGGTGCTTACCAGGAGTACCAGATACATGGGTCGATATTTTGTCCGAACTCATCAGTTATCACTTGAAGACAGGTAAATGACGATTCATTTTCAAGTTCAAGATGTTCATAGGTTCCCCACGACGACCCTCGGCATCATATTCTCTTCCAGATCTCGAAAAACGACGACAGGGATGCAGAGCTAGTCCAGCAATGGTTCAGTTTGATGAGAGCCATTTTGATGGAAAAGTAATCTGATCGTGATGTGTTCCAACAAAGTACAATGAAAAGATGAGCTTCTTTTCTTCCATTTTTTTGCCTCTTACAAAATGATTCTTACCAGATTACAGGTAATATTGGCGTTGTAATATCTTTCTTAATTGTTACAAATCAACAGTTATACGCCCTTATCACATAGTTCACCATTTTGTGGATATCTATTCAGAATTTTTAACAATTCATGAGATGATCTGTACTGTGATAAAAGAAACAACAGCAACAATTTTCACCAGACTTTCTTTATTTTACTGTCCATAAAATAACAAATGAATTACACATGAATCTACTCTCTCTATAACCTCATTTCTTTACTTGGTGATTTTCCCTCCAAAATTCCATCGATGCGGGATTATCGTCAATGGAAGAGGAACCAAACCACCAACAGTGTAAAGTTACAAGCAGTCACGAGGCAACATGAATGCTATAACTGTAAGGAATATCAACAAAATACTATATTAAAAAAAAGGGCTTATTACTTCTGGCCACGTTCAACTTTTGCTCTAATCTTCTCTTCCAAGACAGACAAGTCTGTCTCAAGATCAAACATTCTGTTAATAGCATACATATTCTGAAGTATCTCATCCAAAGTCCGGCTATCACTGCCATCGCATCTCAAGTGCTGTATTGGACCATGAAGTAGTTTGTTGGCTATACCAAGGCTAAGATCATTAATGGCTACTTTCTTTTTCTTTGGGATGTCTTCACCCATCTTGGACAGACATTTGTCCAGTTCAGAGGCCCTGATCCTCTCAACATAAGCTCTAAACTTCTTGATGGTAGGAACAGTTTCAAGAGAATCCTTCCAGGCATCAAATTTGTTTAGTTCTTCTGCAATTATTGACTGAGCCTCCTGCACTTTCTGTAGTCTATCCTCCTTGTTAGCAGCCACAACTTCCTTGAGATCGTCTACGTTGAAGACGGATACAGTCTCAAGTTCCGATACACATGGCTCAACATTTCTAGGTACTGATATATCGACAAAAAGGCGCCTTCCTGTTTCTGTACGTGCAGGAGGGAGCATAGCTACATGTTCTTTCGTGAATAACAGTGTTTTCGATGCGGTGCAGGTGAAGATGACATCCGACTCTGCAGCACACACTAAAATCTCTGAAAGGGGTTTGTAGATTATCTCAACATCCTTGAGTTCCTTGCTTAGAGAATCGACACCGTCCTGAGTTCTGTTCACAACCACCATATTCCTGCATCCTTTTGCAATCAAGTGTTTAATCACAAGTTTCCCCATTTTTCCTGCACCAACTACCAGCAGTTTAGCAGTACCATATGAAGATTCTGGAAGTTTCTTCTGTGCAAGCTCCACAGCAGCTGAACTGACAGAAACTGACCCTGACGAAATGTTGGTCTCGGTTCTAACCCGCTTACCCACACTGATGGCATGCTTGAACAACCCACTAATCTTTCTGTCAAACCCAGCCACACCTTGTCCTGTTTTCACAACATGTTTTACTTGAGCAAGGATCTGACCTTCTCCAAGCACAAGAGAATCGAGACCCGCAGAAACTTCAAAGAGGTGTTGAGTTGCATCTTTATTGTATAATAGAACTCTGTGCTTACAAAGCTCTGAAACAGGAATTCCACTCCTCTGCAAGACGTGAAGGAGACAAAAATCAGGAATATTGACCCAGAAAGTCATTGGATAAAAATAGTACACCTTGAAGTAACTATACGCACCGTCGACATCCATTCTGTCACTTCTTTAACCCCACGATGCTGCGACAATGCTACAACATAAATCTCTATCCGGTTACAAGTACTAAGAACAGCAGCTTCTTCTATATGGTTCAGACCACAGAGTTCACCAATGGCATGAGACCATTGAGCTTCTGGAATGGCAAGTTTCTCACGTAACTCTACTGGTGCAGTGTGAACATTAAGCCCAATCACCACAATACTGCTCCTTTCTCTTGTATATCCTGCCCATATGGAAAAAAGGGTACAAACAATTAGCTCCTCGTACAGCTTTCAGAGCTACTCATGACCTACACTCATTCTTGTGAAGAAAAAAAATACATAGTTCATAATTCTTAAAACATAAAAGCCTCAAAGAGTTGCAGACTGCTATTGAAGTGTTTGCATAATCTTCTTCATTCAAAGAAATGGTTCATCAAACTAATGAGTCACCATCAGTGTGAATTCAAGATTGGCCATTTCTCATGAAACTATTTCAAAAGGGATGGTCTTGACCATGAATCCGTGGTTAAGGCATCTCTACGAATCTCCCACCCCAAATATGATGAACAACCAAAGGAGTAAACGACCGATAATAAAAATATTCCAAATTACACTTACGTCATTGCAAAACAATGTGAGAAATTCTAGACTATCAGCAGAAGAAAATTCAAGCAAATGAAAATTCAAACACAGGCATCATCTTAATAAACCCGAAATTTATCATGACACTCACTGTCAGCTGAAGACGTTTTAAGCAATTCGAGAGCCGAAAGAGCAGGCGGGATCGAACCGATCTGACTGCTCCGAACCGAGGCGGTATTGGGGTCGATCTCGCATCTAAGGCCCCAAGAAGCTCCCCTCTGCAACACCAATCTCTTGGTCTTCGAGGGCTTGACGAACACACGAACTGGGGCAGAATACGACGTCGAAGGGGCGACAGATTCTGCACTCGAACGTGTAAAGCACGTCGTGAAACCACCCACAGTAGCCGCCATCGGCAGAAACAAAGAACCCAAAACAAGAAAAACAAAAATGCAGCTGCTAATCTCTGAAACCCGTCACCAGATCGGACCGTAGAGGCCGAGAGAGGGGCGGAGATCTGAGGAGAAGGCGACGGAGAAAACAGCGCGGCAGTGGGTGGCGTTGGGCTTTTATAAGCTGATTTGATTTGACGAGAGGAATTGGATTCAAAGCTCCATTTTTAGATTATTTTTGTATACAATAAAGAAGAATTCAAAGATGGGGTTTGGTATTTGGTGCGAAAAGTTTGACCAGAGATTGATAGCGATACACGTTTTGGTGGAGGGGGTCCAATGGCGGCCGGCGTGTGGTCGGAAGGAAAGTTCACTGCTTTGGGAGCGAGAATGAGAAAATTGTGCCCTAATTTATGCTCGTTGACAAAAATGGAAAATAAATGTGTCCTAATTTTAAAATGAACTTGTTCAATCAAGAAAAATCTCAAACAGAATATTCTGTTTTCACAACGTTCATTAATGGGACTGGGAGGTAAGTCTTTTTTTTCTTTTTCTTTTTTTTTTTTGAGAAAATTACAAATGTTAAAAAATATATTATTATATTTTCTTATTAGTGTCTAATTGGTTCTTACACTCTCAAAATACATATGTTCAATCCCTTTAAGTTTGAAAAATGATTCGAAATAGTCTTTTACATCATTTGATAGTTAGTTTAAACACGTGGAGCCCGCATGATATACAAAGAGGAGAGCGCTGAGCATATCGAAGGGGAAAATGTCGAGCACATCGTACGAATAGTCAAAAGGGAGATGTAGAATGTCGAGTGGTCCCCACAACTCGTATTATGCTACGCCACCATCTTTATCTGACCTACTTAAAAGAGTAAAGACTATTTCTACGAACCAACACAAGTTGCCAAGCACGTTTGACTTTGTAGTTCTTATGGTTTGAGCCACCGAAAATGAATGTGCAATTTGTTGGTATTAGGTAGTGACTATCAATTATTTTTTGTCATTGTTAACCATGTCATGCATCCATGATTTCATGAGTCTTCTC
This sequence comes from Momordica charantia, assembly GCF_001995035.1. The sequence goes on along the minus strand of NW_019104884.1, from coordinate 72,932 downwards.
ATTTGGATGTGGTATCGGTTCATCCATATACCTCTCTTCTCTACTCGAGCGTCACAAAAAGGAACACTTAAATCCTGTATGAGGTACGCAAAATCTCACATATACTCTTACAGAAAAACCTCTAGTATTCCATACTCGTTTATTCTCATCCAAGTTCTAACTTAGGCATCAGAGTGCAATCAACAAAAACTGCACCAGTGTTATATTTCTATGTGCAGGTTCAGTTAGAACTCGAAGACAAAAGCGTACGTGGCACTTTCGCAGAAATCGACACAAATAGTAACCATATTTATAATTATGGGATAGTTTATGCATTTTTGCACTATTTAATAATTTAATTGCAACAACTTTATTAGCTCGGGTGATTTTATGAAATTAAAAGTTTAATGGTTCGATCCTATAAAATTTATCATTTTTCTTAGTCAATAATAAAAAAATATATATTTTCGAATACGGATGATTAGACAAGATGCCATTACGACAATGACCTTCCAATCCAAGTTCGAGAAGAAAACGGTGAGTTGGGAACTTGCGTATTATTGTTTCGCGTTTTTTTTTCTTTTGGAAAAAAACGTGTTTTACTCCATTATTAAATTAATAATTAGATATTATTAATGTAAATTAAATAACATTGAATATTGCAATTAAATAATTTAGACTCAATTAGTATTGATTATAATAATTGTTTTATAACCATTTACCTTTTTTGTTTTCTATTTTTAAAAACTAAGTTTAAAAATATTACTTTCCCTCTTGTTTTGTTATATAATTTTTATAAACATTTTTCAAATTTAGACCAAATTGAAAAAAAAAATTAAATACTCGTTTTTATTTGAAATCTGGTCAAGAATTCATATAAATTTTTAAGAGAATTGAAAACCTTATTAAAGAAATTGTGAGCAAACAAACATCACTTTTAAAAATAGAAAACTAAAAACGAAATAAACAACAATTTCATCATCAATTATATCAAATTTATTAAACTTGATTTATTAATTTAGCTTCATTAAAAATTAGGGTATTAATTTTTGTTTGACGGAAAATTAGTTTTTCAATTAGACCTCTATAACATAAATTAACTACAATTTTATGGCTAATTGTAATAATTAATTCAATGACCTAACTAAAATTTAATATATTAGATAATCAAATTTATTTATTTGATTAATTATATTTTTTTTAGTATAACAAATGGGACAAGATGCTTAAATCATCCCACTTTATTCATATTGACAATTATAATTTTTATTAATTGTTTGGAGGTAATTATAATTTGTTATTAATGGATACCTTGCCTGTTTTTTGATACAAGAATGACACTTATAATAAATAATTGGAGAACATATAATATTGACTAGTAAGTCTCATCTTCATAAATTTATCCTCTTCTAACATAACAAACAACCTAACTATAATTAAAGATCAAAAAATTTACAACCACCAACGTAAGCATAATTAAACCGTAATTGCTGCCTACTTCTTCGAGATCGGAGGTTCAAAACTTCAAACTCTTGATTTGTTGTACTAAAAATAATATATTGACAACTAATTTTGCAAATCAGCCCCTCATTAAAATATGATATCATTTTCACACATTACCAAACTTTAATTTATTGATAAAAATAAATTGAATTAATTATCTATTAAATATTAATCACTTAACTAGTAATGTGTATGGCTCTGAATATCAGTTGATACGATCGACATGAGAGATAAATCGACATTTCCATCATATAATAAAAAAAATCGACAAAATATGAAAAATATCAACAAAGTGTCTCTAATATATCATAATATAAATTTTAATTATTTTTTAACTTATTTAGAAATATGAAAATGTTTATTTATTAATTTAAATATTTTTTACGATTTTTTAATTTCTATAACTTTAACAGAAATATCCATCGACAACGACCTTTTATTGATATTTACATAAAATTAGGATCTCGACATTTCGATCCACATCAACATTTAAAACTTTGACAATAAATTTTTTATTTTTAATAACTAGTAATGAATTAAATTTATTCAACTAAACAATTCAGTGGATGCTAGCTCATTACAATTCCTGTCAATACGATTATGTATGGTCAAATATAATAATATTTAATTTCCAACAATATTATTATTCTTTATTATGCATGGTCAATCAACATATAATAACATTTTTAAACCCAAAAGATTCCTCAGTGCTTTTCCACAAAACATTTTAAATTGCATCTATCTAGGATACGTTTATTTTTAAAAAAAATTTTAAGTATAATTGATTTTTCAAAATCATCTTAAAAATTAATTTAAAGTGATTTTAAATTCTCCTAAAATTAATTTTTTAATTTGACAAACATGATCTATGGAATACATAAACACCACTAAGAATATAATTAGCCCCTATCGTTGTAATATAGAAGTTAAAGAAAAAATATTTGAACTCTTTCAAATAAAGCAAGATAGCACATGTGTGCATGTAACTACTATTGAACAATCGTGACGTATTGGGTCAATGTCGATGAGACATTGTTAGTCTCGACAAAACCAATCTTGTTGTAGAGTTCAACCAAATCATATTATCGTCTCTAGTTGTAGAACTTAGGTGACTAAGCTTTCTTTTCGAACTTTTGGTGCAACATTCACGATAAAGCTAAGATTTAAGTGCGATAGATTATAATTCGAGGTGGATAAGATATCTATTATAATGTCATAAGATTGATGGTTTGATCCCGACCCGAGTCGGGAGAGAGAGGTAATTTTCTCCGATCCCTCCACAATATTTGATCCAGATCCAAATCCAAATCATCAAAAGCCCAAGACTCATGGAGAAAATATTCCTTTTATCCAAGTCCAAAAAATCCCTCGTCATCATCATCTTCATCTCTGCTTATCTTCCTTTCTCTCTCATTGTTATGGGCTTCACCATTCTCCGAACTTCCCCTCTCTCCTCCTCCCGAGCTCTCGCGAAGCTTCCGCTTTCTCTCCTCTCTCCGCCGCCTCATTTACCGCCTTCTTCGCTTCTCAAAACCCATTTCGGATCTTCTTCTTCCGCCATTTCTGCCTCTCGATTCGGTGGGGCTTTTTGTCCGAGGCCTCGTAGCTTCCGTGGGGGCCGTGTCACTGCCATGTCTTCGCCTGGGTCGGTCCAGAAGTCGGAGGAGGAATGGCGGGCCATCCTCTCGCCGCAGCAGTTTCGAATTCTCAGACAGAAAGGGACAGAGTAAGTCCCCGATTCTCACCATTTTTTGAGTGGTTTTTGTTGTACGTTTTGTCGGTTTTCCAATTTTCTGCTTCTGGAAATTGCTGCTCGCTTGAGTTTTGAAGGAAATCATCTTATGCGTTCCTTTGAATCACTTAATCGCTACTTCAATTTTAGCAAATAGCATTACGTAAACGCTACAGCTATTATTAGTTTTTATACCTCTCCAGCAACCTACTTCACTTCTTCTGTTTCAATTGCATTAATATGATCGTTTTCTTGCATTCTTTGAGATAACTATTGGTTCCATCGTCGCTTTCTATATCAACCTGCTTCAAATTAGCAACAAATGCTGTGGAAACTTGCTCTCTCAAGATTGATTTTAAATCCTTTGAAAACAGGATTCGAACTTTGTCGAGATTTGAAATTACTCAAAATCGTTAGCAACCAAACAGATCTTTAGATAACTTTTGGGATGGTTTACCAAAAAAGTGCCTTTAAGTGAAACCACGTCTTCTCTAAGTACTTTTGGGATGGTTTCTGAAAGAAAGAAGACTTTTGGGATGGTTTATGAGAGAGTGTTTTTAAGTGAACCATGTTTTTTCTAAATACTTTTGGATGAAACATGAAAGTACTTTTAAGTATTTTTAGAAATTTTAAATTCACTTTTGGTTATCTAACCATGAAAACTTTGAAATCTACTTTTAATGGACTAAGGGTGTGTTTGGGAGCGACGGTAGAATTAGTGATTTTGAAGAAAAAAAAGATTGAAGTATAATTGATTTTCTTCTCGTGATAGCTTAAAAATCAATTCAAAGTGATTTTAAGCTTTCTTAAAATCAAATTTTTAATTTTCCAAACATGATCAAGGGAAAGGGAAGTAATTTTGACAATAGTAAAGTGATTTTGGTCATCAAACACACCCTAAAAATAATTTTCACCCTCTCAAATCGGAGTACAAGTCTATTTACTACGACCTTACTTGAACAAGATCGAATCGGATGAATGTTGGATGTAATGTTATTGTTGGGGTATTACAGGTATCCGGGAACTGGTCAATACGATAAGTTCTTCGATGACGGAGTTTATAACTGCGCAGGATGTGGGACGCCCCTTTACAAATCGACTACAAAGTTCAACTCCGGTTGTGGTTGGCCGGCATTTTATGAGGGTCTTCCTGGAGCCATTAATCGCACTGTGAGTCTCCGACCTCTGTCATTCTTAAAATGTAGATTAGAAACTTGCATGTCTCATCACATTATTCTGAGTTGACCCACCATTTCTCCATCCACTTCAATGGTTGTGTATATTAGTCTCTGCTGTTGAAACTATTAACAAAATTATTACGGGACATGCCTATTTAACTCAGCTTATTTAGCACGACGAAGATGACATGTGACTAAAAGAAGTGAATAACTAGATAAAACGAAGTTTCATGTGCAACATGCACCTTTTACGTGTCAAATCTCTGTTATAGAACATGTCATTCTATTTTGTCAAATTGTCCTGATTCTTCTGTCATTTGTTTACCATGTCGTCAAATTAGCCAAAACTTGATTAGTAACTGTGTTGACTATAGAAACTACGTAGAATTACAAATTAACAATTCACTCAAATAGACACAACTATCAAAGTTCATGCACTAAATTTACCGACTTAACTGAAAAGAGAAGTTCCATTTACAAACACATTGTAGAGTTGAACTAATGAGATGGTTTTGCAATAATTACCAGGCTGACCCTGATGGAATGAGGGTTGAAATCACATGTGCTGCCTGTGGTGGTCATTTGGGTCATGTTTTTAAAGGAGAAGGCTTTAGAACACCAACAGATGAGCGCCATTGTGTCAATAGTATTTCACTAAAGTTTCTGCCTGCTGATTCCCAACCATCCCAATAAGTTATTTCCCCATCATACACTTCTGTTTTTTCTTAATCCTGTGATTATATTTATATCCTAACTTAAATAAGTCGTTGATGTTACTACTTCTATTCTATGTATATTTTGGTGATTGTGTAAAATGAATTGTTCTGCCTCTATTCTCGATGCGTTTTCGAGTGTACAATTGCAACTTTTTTGGTTCTATTTTGACAATGTGGAAACATATAGTTGAATTAATGTAATTATATGTGATTGTTTAAGAGGTCTAAGGAATTACAATATGAGATTCATTTTGTATTGAGATATGTTTAATTCCTTCCATTTTTGCATCGTCAATTTTTTAAATAACTACGTCGAAACTCTCTAATTGTAAAGGTGGAACTTAAACACTAATGCAATCTTGTGTTCATATTATTATAAGTTATCATCTTAGAATTTAGCATGATTAGTTTTGCTCATCATTTTATGGACATATTGTGTCACACATGCATGTAGTTAAGAAATTTGCAACTAACAACTCCCAAAGTTGCTAGTTTTATATCATATTCTGTGGCACCACCTATGCACCACCTATGGGGAATCTATTTTTAACAACTGTGGCGATAATTAGGGCTCGTCTGGTAACGTTCTCATTTTTTATTTATTGTTTCCAATTTTATTAGGAAATCTATGTATTTGATAACCATTTTTGTTTCTTGTTTATTGTTTCTCATTTTTTAGAAACATTTTCAAAATTGTGTAGAATTTTTGGAAACAACATAAACAAGTTTCTTGTTTTCATTTGTTGTTTCTAATTTCTAATTTATTCCAACATAAATAAATGTCTTGTTTTATCATTCTTGAATCCATGAGTATTGAGAGCAAACAGTTCTATTTTTTCTTTATTAAAAAAGAGGAAAAAAACAAGAAATGCTAATGTTACCAAATGAGCTTAGCGGTGCCATGCATTAGACTACTTTCAACGTTGCAACGATCTCAAACATAATACTCTAAATGTGTATGTGATGAGGGGTGTTACAATACATTGAACTACCCTTATTAAAAATCGTGGAAGGTACACTAAAGTATTCTTTTTCTTTTTTTTAGTACAACATTTGAGTGTGGGGATTCAAACTCTTAATTTCATGGTTGGATACATACATATGTCTTAATTTGCTGAGCTATGCTCTGGTTGGCACATACTAAAGTATTATTGATACTTACGTCATATTTTACCATAGACGGTAGAGGGGTGAGAATAGTGAGGTAAAATAAATAAGTAAAATGCTTGCTCTTCATAAGCGAGGACTAATATTGCCATCCTTACTATTAAATGTTTGATAACCAAGAGAGATAAATGTAAAAGAGATATTTTTTATTAAAAATAATGAGTTGTCATCCATTTAGTGGTGAGGATGGCTGGATTGGTCTTCATTTGATCCAAATATTTTTCGATAACTAATAATCACAATCTCTACGTCCCCCTTTTGTATCAGGGTCACATGCACAAATGCATGAATTTTAATAAACTAACCATGAAGCATTTTTGCGGAAACTATAACCTATGTTGCTCATGTATCTTTTAAATCCATCGTGATACTTAAATCTAGAATCGTAATCAATATAAACATAGCTGAATGGAGGTAAGACACATATTAATATTACAAAAGTTGATGTTGAATTCTTTACTCCATATTGAATTAAAAAAGAAATATATATATGCGAGGATAAATTAATAATAAAATTTATAGTCATATACTATTTCTTAGTATTTTATGGTATTACAATACTGTATTTTAAGAACATTGTCAATTTTGGACCACCTTTTTTTATTTTTTATTTTTGTGCAGAATGAACTTGAGATTTTTTAATACATTAGGGATAGATTTGAGAATTTGGAAAAATGGATAATAACCTAACCCTATGGATTACTCGGTAATATTTAACCTAAAAACAATAATTAAAATTTAAAGAAAATAAATGATTAAATATTTACTTGAGTAAATTAGGTTGTTTTAAGTTTTTAGGGTCGTGTACAACATTTTTCAAACCTTTAAATTTTGTATTTAATAAGTTCATTCAACATTTTTTAATATTTGGGAGTCTATTAAACACATAAAATTGAAAGTTTCGGATGTATTAACATCTTTTAAAGTTTGGGAACTTATTAGATACAACATTAAAAATTTTATAGCTTATTAGGGTTTAAGAACCGATTAGACACAATTCTACGAGTCCAAAAACTAAATTTATAATTTAACTTACCTCAAAATCAATATAAATATAAATGCGTTAAAGATATCTGCTCCTTTACTCAGAAGTTCAAATCTTTACCTTCATATTTGTTAGTGCTAAAAAAATCCACTATTAAATAAAAATATTTAAATGTTATTTTTGCCCGAATACTTTTAACTTTTTGTTCATTTTTAATTATTGTAGTTCATTTTGATTTCTGTATTTTTAAAAACTGACCAATTTTGTCTACGATTACAAAATTTCATCACAAAATTTATATACAATAGAAATTCTTTACTATAAATTTATAATTACATTTCAATAAATTTAATGAGATAAGGTCATGTTAAAGATTATAATTGAAAGAAATGTGAAAGAAACTAAAATAGTGAACGTAATAGAAATATACCATTCTAAAAGAAATGTGAAAGAAACTAAAATAATCAACTTTTCAAAGTACAAAATAGAAATAGACAAATTTGAACCAACCATTGAAATGAACAAAATTAATTTCTAGATTAAAATGAACCAAATTTACAAGTAAACGAAACAAAA
>NW_019104884.1:38937-65071 GCF_001995035.1 Momordica charantia | reverse complement strand
ACTTGAAGTTAAATAAAATTACAAAATTTGAACTTTCACGTGTTTCTCAGTGATGTATATAAAAATTGTTTGCAGGCCATATGCATATTTTCAGAACTTGATTCTGCACCACAAATCCATTACACGGTGATGGGTTAGTGGTTCAGATTTTCTCTCTCAATTTCCATTGTCTTCTTCCGGATGTAGTATTGGATTGCATGTCTGATTACACCAATTGCCATGGTCGCAAAAATGGACACGTAAAACATTGCCAGCCTTTCTGGGGCGTACGCTTATTACAACTCAAAATCCAATTCTATCTTCCCATGGCGATGTGAGCATATCCTTTGTTTTCTCTCCAAAAGCTACTTACTAATCAAAATCCCAAAAAATTTGAGCCCCATTTTGATCTTTCTTGCCCCCTCCTTCAGTTTTGACTGGATATTTATGTTCTAATTTTCTAATCTGGGTTTTGAAGTTCTGGGTTTGTCGTTAAGCCAGCAAATGTTTCTCACTGTATTCCAATTGGGTATATTGGCTTCATGAGTTTAGGCACTATGTTGGACCCGGTTAGTTGCTGCCAAAGCTCCCAGTCCCAGGTAGCAATTTGTCTATTAGTTTTTGTAATCTTTTCATGATATGAAGTTTCAAAATCTTGATGGCGTGGATGTGTGTTGTTGGACTCAGGTGAGTTTGGTACCACTTCTGAATGAGTGAAAAGTGCTTTTAAACACTCTTTCAAATTTTCATGAGGTTTGATTACATGGGTCAAAAGTGATTTTCGAAGATTTTAATCACACCGTAAAGAAGTATTTTGGGTAGTGCTTCTTTCTGATGTAGATTAGCTTAAAAGGCACTATTCTCAAAAGTGATCGCAAAACTCACAATTGGATTGGAATTTCAAGGCCATTTCTTAATGTGTATATTTTTAGATATAATCTGACTTGGAAATTGCATATCTTAATGGGTTGCAAGGTTCGGTCTCTTTTGAGGGATGATTGATTTGGAATATGGAACAATATAGTGCCAAGAGTATGTGAATTGTGAAGTTACTGGGATACTGATGACTTTATCAAATTTCTTTCCGCCATGTTTTTTGCAATATATAGACTGTAAAGAGATTTGGACAGTGAATTGTTGAATATTGAATTGGTCTCCCAGTGGTAGGTTACTAATTATTTTTTACATTTGTACGTGTTTTGCATTTAATTCAATAGTCATTTCTTCTTGGAAGCTATTTGAAGATTATTTTTCAACTGCTAATGCCATATAATAAAAATAAAATTGTGTGGAACTGAAGAGGTATTAGTTTAAAATCTTCCAGGTTCTGACACGATTAAATTTATTGTTTTCTTTTATCAGAAATTTGACGACGAATAGCTAGTTATATTACCAACTTTTGGAACCCAGTAACTACTTCAATAAGGCATTCAACAATTCATTTAATAGTTCTTCAACCTTATGAAAAAATTATTTTACCTCCACGGTTCTGTTTAAAATAACTCCCATTTACACTTTCAAACTTGAGGAGGTTTATTATGCCCAAGTTTCTCAATTGTTTCACTTGTTTCTTACTATGCAGATTTATAGTGTAGTTAAACAGAAGAATCCTATGAGGGCCTACTCTCATATTATTCATCAACTTTGTGGACCTTCCTTCAATTTACATAACTTACAGTCGAAGAAAGTGGCTGTTCCATCATTCACCATAAATTGCTTGAGGAATGGTTATTCTTTAGTACCTGTACTTTTCCACAACAGTTCTACTACATTAGCATTCAGCTCGTCTAAAGTAGTTGGCCGGGATGGATTCAATTGGTCTAATCATAGGCCTAAACAGAGGGAAAGATTAAGAACATGTGCGGCCGTTGATGTTGCAGCTGCTGTTGATGTCATCAATGATCTAGGATTGGATACATTGACATTCCTAGCTGTGACAGTCATAGTTGTTCCTCTATTTAGGAGAGTTAAAGCTAGCCCTGTAAGAATGATATTTTCTTTCTCCTCCGCTTATTTTTCTTATTTTCATTCGATCTTTATGAGATTGAATTATCTTTTTGAAGTGCATGAATATAATGATTAACCGTCAGGATGCGAATACAACATTTGTTTCAAAATAAGTGGTATACTATCATGTTTAAGATTGGTGGAGTTTACTGCAATGTCAACTTTGTTCCCTTTTCTGTGGTTCTATAAAGTAATTTAGGTAGCTCCATATTCCATTTTCTGATAAAATTTATATACTTATACACATGTGCATGACAGCATGATACATATAATACTTTTGGGGGTGGGTTGGAGGAATCTGCTGGGCGTCTTGGTTCTTTTCCATTTTTCTTGTGATAGTTTCATTCTTCATCTTAAGCAGATTGGCTTTTATAACTATATTTTTGATATTGGCTTATTTTTACATAGCATGGGTATGATGTCATTCTCTGAATAAATATATTACTATTGACAAAGATTGTTAGAGTTTACTGATTTCTCTCCTCATGCTCTTGTTCTTAAAGTTGGATCGTTAGAATTTAGTAGTGAAATACTTTAACTGTATGAGGTTTCAGATTTAGTTCCCAAGGGCCACTTGCATGAATTTATCAATGTCATGTGGATGACAGTAGTATCTTAAATCTGATAGCGATATATGGACTTGTAATGAGGGTGTTGTCGGGTCAGAGTTCTGGGACCAAGATGCTCTAATTACTGCAGGTCTAACTTCAGATTAGAGCATCAGAAATAAAAGATGTGACCGATTCAAGTGTTATCAGTTTTGGACTGGTGAACGAAATAATATTTTGAGAGTTTTGGGTTCCCAGAATTAAAAAGAAAAATATTAAGAAACTGATCAATAGGCACAGGCAGATATAGTTAATGCAAGATTTTACATTATATGCACAGATGTTTAACTCTACTAAGATTCCTATTTAGGCAGACACGTATACATGCACATGCTAGAGCTGTATATAACAATATTTAGTGCTGTCTTATGGAGATCTTGAATAATACGAATTACTATGCAATTTTTTCATGTTTGATTAAAAGTCTGACCTTATGGTGGTTGTTTTCAGATACTTGGTTTCTTCTTTGCTGGGATTGTACTTAATCAATTTGGTGTGATTAGAAATCTTATAGATGTTAAAGTTTTGTCCGAATGGGGAATACTTTTCCTGGTAAGCCACATAAACTCTTTCTTCATGGGCTAGTTTGTGGGTATTATGCTGCTTTGTTATCATTGAATGACGATCCATGTATGATGTTGCATTTTGCATAACAATTAACTTAAATTAAGATTAAATGAATTAAATAAGTTATTGGATGTGGAAGAAAGACACTGTGAAGTATTATAGATCTGACCACCTTTGGACTGCCATCATATTCCCTTCCTTCTTATCTTCATGAATCATGATTATTATTATGTGTAATTGTTTGAGCATGTATGTTAGCATTTGAGTGTGTTTGTTTAATCATACATTACACTAACAGTATTCCTTTTTAGCTATTTGAGATGGGTCTAGAGCTTTCATTTGCCCGTTTAAAGGCTCTTGCAAGATTTGCTTTCGGCATGGGTTTGACACAGGTATGATTCTACAAAGAAAAATAGATTCTTGACTGGAATAAATTGTGAATTGAATCTGTTTACTTTTCCTTGATTAGGCCTACTAATACCATCTATAATTTTGATACATAAATCAACGGAAACAGGTTGAAATTTGTTGTCACATCATATAGTCATCTTATCTGGGTTTCAGTCTTTCAAATAAGATGCATATATGGAGAGGGAAAGTCAGAGTGAAATAGGTTAGAGAAGGTAATTTTGAATGCTGAGTTTCAATTTCCAAATTAGACGTCATCGATTTGCTTATAAGAATAAAAAGTTGATTGGTGACAAAGTCATGAAGGGGGAAACCATGTCTTTTTGTATCTCCCTTTATTCCCCTTCCATTTTTCCTGGACTCTGGAGGGGATGAATTGTTGACCCTTTTGTTTTGGGGATAGGGAAGTGTTGTAGTCACTTTTAACTTTGGAGGAGATCAAGAAAGTTGTATATAGTTTGAAGTGGTAAGGCACGTTGTCCTTTCCACATTGGATATGCGATAGCTTGTAGTAGAGGAGCGCTCAATTTCTATAATCTAGTTCGTATCTTCTCCTTGTAGTTTAAGTCTTCTAACTTGTTCACTCACCCACTCCCACCTTTACTTTTGAAGGTCATATTATCTACTATCGCTTTCACAGCATTTGAACTTCCCCCTAATGGGGCTATTGGAACAAGAATTTTGGAGTTCCTTTTTCATGCCAGATCTGACTTGGTAAGCAATCTGTTTCAATTGATATCCTTGATCTGCATTACATACATGTAAATTCTGAATCCCAATTTATTTGGCTGTTGCCTGTTAAGGATTAGAATAGACTACCAGCTTTACTTTTTGAATCACGTCCATTGAAATTGAAAATTTATATTTATCTTTTTAGCTAAAAAATGGTCTAATTTAATGCCCATATTCCAAGGTTGGCACTTGGCAGTCTTTGACTTGATGAGTTGAGATTTGGGGGAATATCAGTCTTTGACTTCATTCTCTCTTTCAGAAACTATCATTTACCCCAAGGAGATATTTGGTGACAAGTTGGGCTTGGACTATTTTTATAAATGATAAATCCACTCAATGGAGGAAGATAGAAAAAACAAGAAAGAAAATGGAGGGGAAGGAAAGATAATATTAGACCAAGTCCCCATGTGTATAAACATTTATAACATTTTGCTGCTAAATTTTGAGAACTTCAGATTCAGACAACAAAATCTTTCCTTTTGTGTTATGATTGCAGTCTTAGTATGGAAGCGGTTTTCAATTCCCTCTCTTATGCTATGATGACAATGTTGCATTTACTTACTAACTTTGAGATATGATTTTCTGAACTGTAGGTTAACATCAGAAGCATTGATGAAGCTATTGTGATTGGTGCTGCCCTTTCTCTTTCTTCTTCAGCTTTTGTTTTACAGGTAGCCTAATAAAGTACTCTCAGAATAGAACTTTTTTTTTTATCAAGAAACAAACTTTTCAGAATCTATCATTGATAAATGAAATAGAAGAAAATGTTGAAGCCAAATAAAAAACAAATCTCTAAATATTACAAGAGATTAGAATATTGAAGAACAAAAAGCCTAATATCTTGACAAAACGAGTCAAAACAACCAAAATTACTCCCTTCAAGCTAAACAAACTCTTCAAATGGCAAATAGGAAAAGCATGAAAAAATCTTCAAACTTCAAAAAGACTCGTTGTCCTTTAGATGAAAGGATTGACACTTCTTAAAAAGAATGAGGGTGAGACTCGCAGAATAGAACTTGTACATATGTCTAATTTTCCATACACCAATTCATAGGTATGAGAAGGGATTCTAGGGAGAGTGCAATGTCATAATACTTGTGTCAAACCCATGCCGTACCAGTCACAATAGACTCCTCTACAGTGGGGTGTATTTGTTGCTTTCGGCATGGGTTTGACACTGGTTAAAATATGTTGCAAAGAGGCAGTAGGGAAAGTGCAATGCTGGAGTAAGTGATTCTGGTCCTCTACTGCCTCTCTGCAACATATACAAGGCTACACTACTATAGGAGGAGGCACATAGCTTACATCGAAAATTATTATTTGGTTCTGTAACTGGCGTAAATTCTAATTTCTACCTAGCTTGTAGTGAAGCAAAATGTTTTTTTTTTTTTGATGCCTACATTTTCTATAATTTCATGAAAAGATGCATCAATCCATTGAGGACGTGAAGACAAGACTATTATTAAGAATGGAGGAGAAGTAAAACCTCTGAAGATTGTGAAACCTATGTCCTCCTGTACTCAATCTTTGGTCAAGAACAATCCTGCGATTGATTCTTAAGTTATATAACAGTAACAGTTGTGTAGCATCACTAAAGTTTAGAGGCATGGGGAAATAGGGTAAAAAGAAGACCTACACCAATTTTCTGTGATCTCCACAAAAATGAGTACGATTCTTATTATCTAGAGATAACAACTAAAGTAGAATTGATAGAGCAATCAATGTTAATCATGTATTGATTGATTTAATATCTCATCAACCAAATCCTCTTTCATTTCCATTCAATGACAAGATCTAGGTCTTATCATTACTAATTTCATTAAATTTAGCCCTTTTTTTTTCTTTTTTTTTTTTTTTGTGAAAGAGCCAAAAATATAATTTTAACAGCAATTTTTTTAGTTTATCACATTTTACATGTGAGGATATGCTAAAGGTAAGCATTTAGGAAAGTTGACCTTACCTATCATAATGAATAGCTTCTTGCAGAGAAAGGTGAGCTTGCAACAAGGTTTGGCTCGGCAACTCTAGGGATACTTCTTTTTCAGGTTTTTCTTTTTTTTCTTTTTCACTTTAAATTTATTCTCTGGACTTTTTCACGTTGGTCCTCTTTAGTATATTATATACCTTCTTTTGAAATATTTTGGTCCTTTTTTCAGGTTTCAATCAGAATTATTTCTGTAACTTTTCTGTAATGCATACTGTTTGTTGCAGGATATTGCTGTTGTCCCTCTCCTGGTCATACTTCCGGTTCTTGAGAGCCAGGTATATTAAATGAGTCTAGCCTTGTTTAGAGAACGATCTGTTATTGGGGGAAAAAGCTGGGGAATTTGAATCCCTCTGCTGCTCATCTAAAACGTTTCTCCCGTGATTGCTTTATACACTCAACTATTTCTCCCCTTCATCTAGATGTCTATAACATAGAACCAAGTTAAACAATTCAGTTAACCTCGTGTATTACTTCTTTTCCTTTCACTCTTCATCCTCATAGAATTTGGGCACGCAAAGTATCTGGCCAATGCTTGCACAAGAAAGTTTGAAGGCCTTAGGTGGACTGGGTCTGCTCTCCCTTGGAGGGAAGTTAATACTTAGGCGAGTTTTTGAGGTTTGCATCATGCTTATTTTATTTCGGCAATATTAGTAAGGGTCCAAGTCTATTTCAAGATTTTAATAGAGATTAATATTCAGGTAGTTGCGGAAGCAAGAAGCTCAGAGGCTTTTGTGGCACTTTGCCTGCTGACAGTTGCTGGCACTTCACTAATCACTCAGAAATTGGGCTTTAGTGATACGGTTTGTTTCATTTTTAAATGCTTGAGAACAACAAATGTGAATAGTTTAGTTTTCATATTTATATCTTAATTATAATTGATGTACAGTACAGCTGGGAGCATTTTTGGCTGGAGCAATATTAGCAGAAACTAATTTCCGGACACAGATTGAAGCAGATATTAGGCCATTTAGGGGCTTGCTCCTTGGGTTATTCTTTGTTACCACGGGGACTTCCATTGATACGCAGGTGCAATATCTTCTGTTTGCCATATTAGATTAAGATTACATTATTGGTTAATAATTAATATAGTTATGCAATAATAATCTGTTAGTTTGAATGATGTATATTGCAACTAGGAGAATATAGGTTATAGCCACAAGAGATCTAATTACGTGCAATGTAATATTTCTTAGCTGAACCTCATAAGTTTTTTAGAAGGTATAAAAAGAGTGCATGCACACTTTCTGGCTAAAGGGTGTGACGTGGAAACAAAATTTTCACAATTATGCTCTGTTTTTTCCTTCTTTTTGATATGATCTGTTAAAATTTTTCAATATGTTCTTAGAAGTTAGGCCACATCCCAAAGTACTCTTATGACTTGAGGGTTCCACTGCATCTTGTTTTATAAAAGGTTTCATTTCTATGCAGCTCCTGTTCCGAGAATGGCCGAATGTTCTTGCACTTTTGGCAGGTTTAATAGCAATCAAGACCCTTATAATAACAGCAATAGGTCCCCGTGTGGGACTCACTACTCAAGAAAGTGTAAGAATAGGATTACTTCTATCTCAAGGAGGCGAGTTCGGGTTTGTAGTGTTTTCTCTAGCTAACAGGCAAGTCTTAACTTAGATGGTATACGTCTATTATCCACCCATGAATCCTTGTTTCATGTTTGCTTACCATTTACCACTTCCATGATAGCAGGCTTGGAGTGCTACCACTTGAGTTAAACAAGCTGCTCATCATTATTGTTGTCTTGTCAATGGCTCTAACCCCCTTGCTTAATGAAGCTGGACGAAAGGCATCTGAATTCATTAGCGAAAAGTACGAGACAGAGGACGTATGTTCTAACTTTAAGGCTTCTCTTTGATACCCAGTGTCTGATTTGCATTTAACTGGACTTGAATTTGGCTTTGCATTTGTTGATGGCAACAAAATTGTTACTCAGTGGCTGATAATTCTTATAGAGACCTCTTGCTGCTACCTTGCTATGTGACCCATTAAGAGAACATTTCAGGATTGTCTTCATCTCAGTTACAAGTAGTATAAAGTATAATTACCAATGAAAGGCAAAGATCCTTTCTGAAGGCAGAGAATCCTCCATGAAATGACAAACTTAGAACCGTTCCAGTTATCAGTTATGGTCTTAAAAGATAGAATACAAGGAAAATAACTAAACTTGGACGGCCTCAGAAAGCTTAAAGGTAATATAGACTCAATATGTTATAAGACATTCTTTGAACTTTGGTAATTGTCCCCCAGGCTTCAAATAAATACTCCAAATAATTTTCGGTTTAGCTTATCTCTTTGAAATCGGTCTTTTTTTATATTAAATTTAAAGCCATTTCAGAAAATGTCACTGCTCTGCTTCTGGGAAGACAATTTAATTATACCAGAGAGATGCAAGATTGTTGCATAACTGCCATTTAAATGGAATGGGCATGAATAAACAAATGATCTGTATCGGTATCTTTACTTGCTAAGGTTCTAACCGGAAAACTAGCAGGAAATACTTTTTGAAGTAAATAATTTCTCTAATGTGCTGATAGAATAAAATAGGGAAAACAAAAATAAGAATGCTTGGATGCTGGTCTAGACCAGTTATACTTTTACTGTGTTGGTTTAGTATGCCTAATTTGAAATGGGAAATTTTCACAGAAAGCTGCAGAGACGGTAAATTTTGACGCTAGCGAACCTGTTGTCATTGTTGGATTTGGACAAATGGGTCAGGTATGTGTGTGTGTGTATATATGTATGTATTCTTTTTTCTGATTTATATTATGAACCATTATATAGAAAGGGTTCAGCCCCGAGTTTTTCTCCTTTGAATCTTGTCTTTGCTATCTAGGTCCTGGCAAATTTCTTATCTGCACCTTTGGTATCTGGGGGAGATGGCGACACTCCTGGATGGCCATATGTGGCTTTTGACATCGATCTTTCTGTAGTGAAGGTTGGCTAGATTTTCATTTTTCACAGTGCTGTCACGAGCGATTTCACTTCCCTTGTTTGCAATATCATAGAGTTCCTGTAAAATAGTTCTTCCAAGAGCTTACTTTGAATTGTCCATCCCATTTTCTTCTCCTCCACAAGTTTTGTGCTATTTGGTTATCTGACTTCTTACACTGTTATGATTATTTATCATCTTCAGACATCTAGAAAACTTGGTTTTCCTGTTCTCTATGGAGATGGATCTCGACCAGCAGTTTTGCAGTCCGCTGGAATCTCTTCTCCAAAAGCTGTCATGGTTATGTACACAGAGAAGAAGACGACAATTGAGGCTGTTCAAAGGCTCCGGCTTGCTTTCCCAGCAGTAAATTTGCTCTCCCTCTTTCATTATCCTTTAAAGTTTGTTGTTTAACTTAGTGGCTATTCATTCTTTTTGGTCTGATTTGTATAACACAAAAAAACTTCTACAATACAGATCCCGATTTACGGCCGTGCTAAGGATGTGGTGCATCTATTAGATTTAAAGAATGCTGGTGCTACAGACGCTATCCTCGAAGATGCGGAGGTAACAGGGTCAAGTGATCAGAAAACAATGCATAATTATTGACATTTGGTTTTGTAATCTTTGATATATTCTTCTAGATAAACCTGGATATCTTGACTAATAATTCTTCAATTTATTTGTGCAGACTAGTTTGCAACTCGGGTCAAAGCTTTTGAAAGGGCTCGGCGTCATGTCTGACCAAGTGTCTTTCATAAGTCAGATTGTTCGGGACTCTATGGAAATACAAGCTCAGGATGCACTCGACAAATCTGACGAGCAAGAGTTAGAAATTATGAAGCCGATGCAGGTTCGTATATTCAAATAAAACAATTGTCAAAATTTTTGGTTAACTAGATATAGGTGGGAGAAAAAGGGAAAGGAAAGCAAAAAACATGCTAGAGGTGTCAATGGATTGTCTTGCTTGCATAGACTATACATCTAAATTCCAGCTGAGAGTGGATAGAACTTTTATCTGGGAGCACTTACTGATTTCTGCGACCTATTTGGTTTGACTTTAGTGAGTTTAGCGGGCTCTACCGTGGCAAGCTGTCAAAATGTCTTTTAATTGAATTCTTCAGTTGTTGGATCAGTTCTACTTTCCCTTTTCTTTTCTAGAAAAGGATGGTTGAAAGATAATAGATTTGACTTTTGGGACTTCATTTGCCAAGAACTGTAGCGATCAATACGATAGAATCCTCTTTTGGGATATGTTCGATTAAATGCCAAAAGAAACAATGGCAGCCGAAACTATAGACTTCAAGGGAAATCCGAGTTTCTTCCACTCTCACTCTTACTTACATCATACCCTTCACTTCTAATCATCCCAGCTCTCAACGTCCATATAAATTCCCTATCTTTTATTCTCACATACTCCCCTTCTTGTTCCTTCTAGAATTAGTGAAGTGCACCACTGGCTTCTCCTTTCAATCACAATAATTGTTAGACATGAAGTTAAATGACAGAATTTTGGTGTCTGTTTATATTTTTACTTGCTTGTTTCATCCATTTTCTTTGTTCTTTTGACAAGAAACTGATTCTATCAAAATAATGAAATATACAAGGTCAAAGCAAACTAAAGCTAAAGGATTAAAAAGAAACCCTTACCATTTGGTGCAAATAGAAGGTCATTGGTAGAAAAGTGTTAAGCGTGTAAAGGTATCTATAAAAAGAATAAATTTACTGGAACTCATCAACTTAAGCTTTTGGGTAGACTTCGGTAGATTGGTGGTTTAACATGGAGTGAGAGCAGGAAGTTTTGTGTTCGAACTCTTGTAACGTCATTTCCTCTCAATTTAATATTGACCCACTTGGACGAGTGAGGGGAGTATTAAGGTATCTATAAAAAAAATTAAGTTTACCGTACGCCATCGATCTAAGCATTTGAGTTGGTTGGTGATTTAAGAAAAAAGTCCTTATGCAGGTTTGTTCAAGGGGAAACAAGAGCACCATTCCCCAACTGACCCAACCGATTGCTCCTTCTTCCTTCGTAAAAATCTCTAACCATAGCTCTAATAGCACTAACCCACATTGTCCTAAAAGTAATCCATTTCACTCAGCATTATTAGTAGTCTCTTCTCAATGTTCTTGGTGCTAGGCAAGTTAGAAATTTGTTGGTTAGGGTATAAATATTGATCGTTTGGCAAATTAGTTACCATTTCTAGTGTTTGTGATTCTGAATTGTTAAATCACTACTAAATCCAAAAGCATAAGTTTATACGCTCAATCTTTTATATACATTCGTAATACTTTCTCTCAGATATAAAGCTCAACACATAAATCATTCATATAAATTTAAAAAAAAAAAAAAGACATTGCAGACATTCAAACTTAGGAGAACCTTTAAGGTAGAGGCCTCTTGGTTCAAAACAACGTCAAATAACCACGAAACTTAAAACCTTAAACTTATAAGTTAGAAGTTAGAGTATATTTAATCTTGTATCATTGTATGTGTATTCTTAATAGGAGCATTTTACATTTTGTTACATATGAGATATGACTTTGTTAGTATTCACTAAGAAGAAAATGACAATGTTACTGGTTTGATTGATTAGATACGCGTCAAGGACTCACTCGAGTCGGGATTACCTAGTTTATCAACGTCCCCCGAGGACAACCTGTCGAGGCTGAACCAGGAAGACAACTCTCTGATCTTAAATGGCAAAGAAATGGAGCAAAGAAAGCAAGATGCTGTTTTCCAGAAGGCTGAAGATTTAGATGGAAAGGGAGTTCTATACTGTGAACTTGATTCAGAGAACAACTTTTTAGATCAAAATGTGGCAGAGCCACCAACCCCTTTCATAGCA
The DNA here is from genome assembly GCF_001995035.1 of Momordica charantia. Next base: position 52,993 of record NW_019104884.1, on the reverse strand, counting down.
GCCACTGACGAGGTTTAGAAAAGTGAATGGCTTACTGAAATGAAAGGATTCTTGTGTTCCAAAAGTTTTGTTTCTGTCCATTCACTTGTCAAGAATTTTTTTCCCACAACTTTTGACTTTGTTTAGTCTTTAGTGGGCATAAGATCTCATCTGGCTACTGTTGTAAAGAACTTGTCAGAAAAGCTTTTGGCCCTTTCCCCAAAGAAACCACACCACCATGTATATTGGCTTCATTTGATTGATATTCTATTAGTTGTCACTAATTTTGGATCCTGGTTCTTTGATATCAAATGGCGTGGAAATAGTCACTAATATCTAGCCAGTTGAGTTGTGCTCGGGTCTTTTCTAGATTAGTTGAGAAGCTTGTTCATTGCCTCGAGATGGTTAAGGAAAAGGGATTTTGACTATTGGGGCGACATTGTTTTTCTTTACCTTACCTGTCATGTTTAAAGTTGTATGGTTCGTTCGGAAAAATAATATTCTTAAGAAATTACATTACAACTATTCTTAAGAAATTACATTGCAACTCAGGGCTGTGAATTCAAATTGCTACAGTTTACAGAGATGTTAATGTTGAATTTATTTTATATAATCCTAAAGATGGTTTTTCTTCAAGCAAGAGATTGTTTTGACATGTAGCACAAGTTTTTTTTAATAAAGAAAAAAGACGGTTCTTTTTCGTGTACTTATCCTATACTTATAGTTAAAGTTTTAAATGTTGATGTTAATGGAAATGTGTCGATGGAAATATTGATAAGATATAGATGTTGATGGATATTTTTTTTGAAAAATTATAAAAAAATATATTTAATTTAGTATTTTACCTCTTTTAAATAAATTTAAAATTCTTGTTATTAATACTAATATTAATAATATTTTGTTGATATTTTTTAATACTTTTTTTGTTTGATACAATGGAAATAACGATTTACTCTTTATATCGATGTTAAACCAATAAACATATAAAAATATTAATGAGTCGATGAAAATTTAATAGTGTAGAGCTATGGCATAAATACCTAATTATAAAAATGATCGAGCAAAAGCAGGCTGACAAATTCTCCATTATTTGATTGAAAAAAGGAAGCACTATGAGATAATGCCCAATGGGTCCACTTTTGTGCAATGAAAATGAAACTCATCTTTTTTGTAAAAGGAATTTTTAAATAATTCAATTTCAATATTATCATATTTAAATTTATTGTATGGGCTCCATTTCTAATTTTTCTTTTCATATGTGTTTTAAATTGAAAATTTTCAGTAATGCATAGTTTGGTTGTCACTTTATTTTACTTCCTCTTTTTATCTCTCACACAAAATAAAAAGGGGAGAAATTAATCATCTTTATTGCAAATATTGATTGCTACAATCAAGCACAATCTTCCTAATAATCACAAAACTTTCTCATCAACATTCTCTCTCTCCTTTTTTTAATTGACATTCTCTCACCTTAAATAAATAATTTGATATTCTATTTTCTTTAGTAGAGTGAATAATAAGTGAATAACAAAGAAAGAGAGTTTAGAGGAGAGAAAAATGATAGATATTTTTCTGGGTTGTTTTCATTCTTATGCGAAAACAATTCAATTAACAAAGATTAAGGGTTAATTTGAGCATAACTCAATATATATCTCAAATAAAAAAAATTTGGGTACGAACTTTCACCGTATTGAAAAAAAATATATATATATATATATATAATAAAAAAAATAAAATCATTTGTTATTAAAAAAGATGACATGTTTATTTGTTATTAAAGTTATATTTTTATATATTTTTTTAGAAATATTGATTGACATCGATATTTTACCAACATTTCATAAAATTAAAGATCTCAATATTCAAAACAAATTCGAATTCATGATATTTTGATCAGAGACCGGTGACAATTACCGTTAAGCTAAATAAATTCTAATATACTTTAGAACCTTCATTAATTATCCAAATAAAACCAAATTAGAGATAATAAAAAATGAAAAAAAAAGAAGTAAATTATAGATACCTTAATAATATAAAAAACTGAAAAGTACAATTATCATCATCATTACCCACTAAAACTTTTTGACTGTGACTAATTTGTCCTTTCTCTCTGTCTTCCCAAATGAGTTGGCACAAAGGCCAACCATAGAAGCCTTTTGCCAAAAGGTCTTAATTATCTATTTCTTTTTATTCAATCAATTTGGCTAAGTTGGAATCTTTTAAAGTACTTTTCAAAGAATAAAATAAATAAAGTCTTTGAAAGTATTTCCATTGGGTCTAAATTGGATATTCTTTATGCAGTTTTTGACATAATTTTCAACTTAAAATTTTACTTTTCTTTTCCTTCATATTTATTTATTGTTTATATGTGCACATTCTTGATTTGGACTCCTTTTTATTTTCAAGATTCCCTTCCATTAAGTGAGAGTGAATTTAATTATTATTATTATTTTGTTTTTTAGTTTAACCATGCATGGTATTCAAATTTTCAATTTTTAAATGATTTAATTGACCAAAATAAGATTTAAACATTTTACCCCTATTCCATGAGATAGGTGACCAACCCAACAAAATATATGATTTTATATTTGATTCATGAATAGCAACAAAAGTTTCAAGAATTCAAAGTAAATTAAATAGAAAGTTTGAAAACTCAGTTACTAAAATAAAACAAACCCAAAAATTTAGTAAGTAAAACAAAATATAATTCTTCATGGTATAAATTTGTTTTTTAAAATAAATAAAATATTTAAAAGTGCGAGGATAACAAAAGTTTTATTTTTAACCCAAACAAGAAAATGAAAAATGACTATCAAACAATATAGAGTTACTTGAATCAAGAAAATTTTCTATATTACATTGTGGATTCAAAAATATTTAAAATATAGTATTAACCATGAAATAAAAAAATATATATTTTTATATTTTTTTTAAGTACAACATGTGGAGGTGGAGAATCAAACTCACAACCTCCTGATTGGAGATATATGTAAAATTATCGTTTAAATTGAAATTTTCTTCCTCCGCATGTAAAAAAGAATAAATAAATCAATCAAATTTCGAGAGGTTTCATGAAGTGCTTCTTCAGAGTTAAACTTTCATTGGTCCATATTTCGAGAAAAAGTATCTCTTGTTTTTCATTCCCATTTACATAAGAATGAACACTAGATTTATATTTCGAACATACATGAATACAATATCTATAGGATGACTTATGTCTATGCTCGTTTGACAATAAAAATGTATATTATACAATGACGTGTTGAAATGTGAACGCAAGGAGTATGTTATATACATAGATTTTGATCGGTAGCCTCGTCAAATTTTTGTTTAAATTTAACTTAATTTTACAAAAAGTGTATTTAAATTTTTTTCCCTTGTGGGAGAAAAAAAAAAAAAAACGAGAGAGAGGGAGAGAGTATAGGATAGCAGTTGAAATCAGAATCTTAACAGAAATAGTGAACCCATGATTGAATACAGATCAATTTGTTGTTTTTTGAATTATTTTCCTCAATCAGAAACAACCTTCCAAATCTGAAGCTTTTCGCTTCCAAAAATTTCTACTATTTTCTCCCATTGTTGAACTTGAATCTCCATTGCCGTGGAAACTCAAGGAAAAACCACACCAGATTCACTGCGAAATAGGAGCTCTCTCACCGTCTTCTTCGCTCCTCTCTGTTTCCTTCGACAAACAAATTCCGAATGCCCGTCACTTCACCCACCCACTAAATTATCTTCTTAACATATCCTAATTAATCGTCTCTTTCGACATGATGCCCAAAAAGGAAGAGCCAGCGGAACCTGCAGAGAAGCGTAATCTACCGGGTGTGGCGGACATGGCGAGCTCTGTTAATGTAGCTTCTAACCCTTCTTGGTTTACGCCGTTTAGGTACTCCTTTTTCACTTTGGTTTCCGGGAGAATTTTGTTCAGTGGAGAGCTACTTTTCGCCTTTTTTAAACAGGATTCGATTGTGCTGTTACAGTAGCAAAGCAAAAGTTCATGGTGGTTTTTTAATCACAAGAAGATTAGTGTTTCAGATGCCTAATTTCGTTTCCTTAGTGATTATATGATGGTTTGTAGTAATGAAGAAAACCCTTTTGATTTATCATGTCAACTCTCATCTGATTAGTTTTGTTGTCGTGAGATTACTTTGATGTGCTTTTACTGCGGATGAGTTCTGTTTTTCCTGTCTTTTGGAAACTTTGGTTTGGAAGGAATGAGGGCTTACTGTATGCTCTTGAGCACAACCATCAAAGGAGCATTCATGGGGTTACCAGTGGAGAGACTGGACATCGAGAATTAAGGTTTAAAATACACTTCAGTGATAGACAACTCTTTTAGCGAACTATGATTTCTAAGGTGGACGGGATTTGTCTTGGCATGCATATCTCTTTTGAATCACCTTACTTTAAATGAACTGTCTCTCCTATCACCCGCTCAAAAGCCCCAAAGACTTCAGCTCATCTAAGGTTGGTCTTATTGATTATCTCCTGAGGAATTTGTTGTGAATTCACAAGCAAGGAGGACTTAAAAGAAGGATATTGAACTTTAAAGGTCAAGGCTGCCTGTTTTTCTTAAGATGCTGGAGGAATTTGTTGGAATGCTTTAAATTTGAGGTGTTCTTTTGGGGTGTGATAGAATTCTTACTCCAAGTTCTTGTTTGCGACTCCTCCAGAGCAAAAAAGGCAAAGTGGTTCGTACGATGCTGTTTCTTCTAATTTTTTAGAGGTCTGGCTTCAAAGGAATAAGACCTTTTCCATGGAAAATATAGATCTTACTTAGAACCTTGGGACATTTTGGAGCCATGTATCTCTAATTGGACTGAGCTTTTTATCCTTTTTTTTTCTTTTCTTTAGTTTTTTTAATTTTAAAATTCTCATTATATGATTAATGCCAATTGGAGAGTGTTTATGTAGCCTGCCTTGGGTATTATCTTCCTCCTATTTTGATCAATCTCTCAATTTTAATTGAAGTTTTTTTTTTTTTTTTTCCTATAAATTCTTTAAAAAGATCCAGCCATCTAATACTATTTATATATTTTGGAATCTGCAGACTGCTTGTTATATTTTGTGTCATCAACTTGATAAATTATATGGATAGAGGGGCCATAGCAAGCAATGGTGTGAATGGGCTTCGGAAAACTTGCACAACTGATGGTACATGCACATCTGGTACCGGAATTCAGTAAGATTTTTTTGGACTCCATAAGAAACTTATTTTTGGCATTTTTCTAAGTCATATTGTTAGTTCGTCTTTCTTTTCTAAGTAATATAATTGGATTGGGGGGTCGCTAGGGTCAATATTTGTTGCTTGCTATTATTGTTCTCCCATTTAGATAAGAGAAATTTTAGGATGGAGCGCATCTTGATTTGTCTTTTAAGTCGAGATGTTTGAGATTGTCAAAAGTTTTTGGTCAAGTTTTTTGTTTTTGTTCTGTATGATCACTCTTGTGTGATGCTGAATTAAACTAGAACCGTCGGTGATACTAAGTTAATTGGATTGAAATGTTAATTATTTTACTTTTGTTATTAATAATCTAATGCTGTTCCATCTCTTTTGTATTCTCAAAAATATGTTTTGGATTATTGTTCCTAGGGGCCAATTTAACTTAAGCAATTTTGAGGACGGAGTTCTATCATCTGCCTTTATGGTTGGACTTCTCGTGGCTTGCCCAATATTTGCATCCTTAGCTAAGAGGTAACCTAAATAATTGTTGAATACCTATCCAACCACTCAAGGTATAACATATATGACTTTTTAAGGCTTATAACACTTAAGATTGAAATTCACAAATGTATGATATGAATAATCAATCATTCTTTCCTTAACAAGATATGAACTTTTCATTGATTAATGAAAAGTGTTAAATTATATCTTTTTATCTTTTAATTTCCTATTGTATTTAGTTTAGGTTTCTTTGTTCTATTAGGTAAGTGTTTTCTTATCTTAATAGGCAAGGGTTTCATTTTTCTTTTCTTCTTTGTAGCTGCTATTTATAGCCTTGTATCAATTCTTTGAGAGAGAATTATTTTTCTTATCAATTAATATGGTATCCGAGCGGGAAAAGGAACAAATTTTTCGAAGGATACAAACTCCTGCAGGAAGAGCAAAGAGCCAGAAAATAAAAATTAAAAACGAACATTACAGACCATCTCAAACAGCTATAAAGAAACGATAAAAGTCTCCCAATTAGAATATATCATGCTAACAAAGTAATTTGAAAAAAGATTGGAAAGAGCGTACCATCGAGAAGTTCTAGACTTAGCCATGTTGAAGCAATCATCCGCAGCTCTACTTTTTCTTTCAAAAAGCTCCTGATTTCTTTCATACCACAGCTCATATAACAGTGCTTTAACTCCATTGATCCATAACAGTCTTGGAACATCCGAAAGACTCGTACCAAATAGCAGATTAGAAACTATCTTTGGGACTACAAACTCAAATGCCTAGGACATTTTGAAGAGAAGAAGGCGAGATCTCCAGCAAGCAAACGCATAAGAGCAATGGAAGAATATGTGCTCCTGACTTTCCGCATGATTAACACAGAATACAGAAGGAAGGATGAAAGCCATACCCGGTAGCCTCTTTCTAAAATTGTAATGATGATGTGTGGCCCACTGCAAAACTGAGAACCATCCCCCAAACATGAAGGAATCCTGCTCCTTTATAAAACCTAGTTAATCCCACTCTTTTCCTATTCTTCTATTCCATGATCACAAGGTTTGAAGATAGAAAAGAAGGTTGTTGCCCCTTTAAATATTACAAAGTATTATCTGTTGACAAGATTTTAAGTTGATTTTCAGTAAAATTTTCATATGAAACATGAAATTGTTAAGATAAAAGCATGTATGGAAAGAATAGGACAAGAAGTCGCATCAGGAAGAACCTAAAATCATAAGTTCAACCAGACATCCAATCTTGATGGCTCAAACCAAAAATGGTGAACCAATTATCTCATAAGAAATCAGCTAAAGGAAAATTGCAAAATAGAGAATGTTTACTTAGCATCTTACTCAAGCAAAGAACACATATACAGGAACAAGGAAAAGAAGCAAATCCTTTTGTTTTTCAATATTTATTTGCCGGTGGTAGTGATTACATTAACTTTATTTTTTATTAAGTCATCTTTTTTAAATTTTGCAGGGTAAATCCATTTAGGCTTATTGGTGTCGGATTATCTGTTTGGACTTTGGCAGTAGTTGGCTGTGGTTTTTCATTTAATTTCTGGTCTATCGCAGTATGTCGCATGTAAGCAAATATCTTGTATTTATTCTCCTTTTCTCTGCTATTTTCTATCATTTTCTTTTTCCACTTTCTGTTTTAATAATATGAGGATCCTCTTCATGAACCTAATTCTTTTCCTCTGATCTGTAGGCTTGTTGGTGTTGGTGAGGCTTCATTTATAAGTCTTGCTGCCCCATTCATTGATGACAATGCACCAGTTGACAAGGTTCATTTATTTCCTTCTAGAATCTGCTTGAAATTTCATCACAATTATATACCTGCCTGTGTGATCCTTCAAGTTTGTAAACGCGATATGTCCATAGTAAAATACAGCTTAGTTTAGATAAATATAAACTTAAAGTTTCTAGAGTGCAGTTTTTTCCATCGCCACTGTCACCTCAAAAGTTTGCAATCAGGCATTCTTTTATTATATTATCCATCTAATTGAAGACATTATTTCATATGTCACAGAAAACAGCCTGGCTTGCAGCATTCTACATGTGTATACCAACTGGTTATGCCATTGGCTATCTTTACGGTGGATTTGTAAGTTTTTATTCATTTGTATGCGTTGGTGTAGTCTCCTTATCTCAAAGAATAATTCATAACCTAAAATTTCAGTAAATTTTCTTGCATATTATGATTGATTTTCTTTATGCCTTTCTCATTATCCTGTCTTGTTTATAGCATACTTCAAATTAAATATTTGTGTATACAAATAACATTCACTTCTAATTCATAGGTCGGTCAACATTTAGGTTGGCGCTATGCATTTTGGGGGGAGGCAATATTGATGGTTTCATTTGCTGTTCTTGGTTTTATTATGAAGCCATTACAATTGAAGGGTAAGGATCAAGTTTAAATCATAGCAGTAGTTTCTATTGTGCTCTAACTAAATTATTGGCGGATGCAGGTTTTGCTCCTCCAGAGACTATTAATGCACCAATACCCGTAGATACAACTGCCTCATCAGTTAAAGGTGCCTTTTATAATTTTTTTTTTTTTTTTGATAAGAAACGAGACTTTCCTTTAAGAGATTGAAAAGAATGTGCTTTTTGAAATTAATTTAAGACATCAGATCTTTGCCGACGTAGTTGGTGATGTTGCTGTTTACACTCCATTTTTCTTCCTTAGATGGGAGTGGATATAAAAATCATAGGAAGATCATGGAAAGCCCATATACATTTATAATTCAAGTACAGTTCTGTTAATTTGTTCTCATATCTCAGTTAAATTAATGTTTATAATTGTTCAAGTATTAAGTAGGTTCAGTTATTTAAAAAAAAAGTATTTAATAGGGTCAGTTAATGAATGCTTTATCAAGATATATCTAGTTTGTTGTAGGCATTAACTCGACTTTTGATTAGATTATTCTTTTTATGATTTCTATTTATTCAAATATTGAATGGTGACTTGAAGCACTTTGTCTTATTAAATATACAAAATCAGTTCTTGGGATTCCTAAAAGTATTTAAGTTTCTTATTAAAAACAGAAAACTATGTTTCTGATCGAGTACTTGATCTAATTGTAATTAGAAAAATCACAATAATACTTTTTGCAACCTCCAGTGGCCTGGTTAGACTAATGTCTAGCTCGTCCTGGTACATTTATCTATGTCTTGATTTAATCTTTTTTTTTAATATCTATATTTTGATTTTAATACTAGTTCATCCAATGTCCAAGAAGTATAGGGGGGAAAATATATTTCAGTGATATAGATTTTTCTCGCATCATTTGCTACATATTTGGGTTCATTATTAGTCACCTTCTCCATTCTCTTTGTTTTTCTTGTACATATTAGCCATGATTATGAGCCATAATAACGTGTTTTGGATCTGTATGTGTGGATCAGATGACTTGAAAACTAAAGATGAAGTATCTCCCAAGAGTTTCCAAGAGAATAGTGAAGAAAAATCTTCCAAGTAAGCGACTTGTTGCGAAGCTAGAATCTAGCATAGCTTCTTAGTGGATATGGTAGTTTAATTATTATAAATTATTATATATTATCATTGATAGGCAAATGAACATCATTTGCCAGCAACTTTTTTACCTCATTTTATAGGATTCTGATATTAACCAAAATTTCAATGGTAAATAGTACAGGACACCTCAGCTCTTGCTGAATATTGATAGCATATTTTAAATTAACCAATCTTGTATTTTTGAAAGTTTTGAAGAGCTCGATTCATTTTTAATGGCTAGGGAATGTTGAAGGGAAAAAACGAGACATGACATGGACACTTCATAACAAAAAAGTGAAAAACCAATTTGTTTGAAGATTACCTTGTATATGTTAAAATAATTAAAGTTATTTTCAAATTAGATTGCATGAACATTGCATTTGTCTCTCTTTTTGTAACCATCTTTCTGCATTGATGTTGTCTTTTGAAGTTCTGAAAGTGATATCACTTGCGTTGCATTTCTTGATACTCCACTTGCATTGAATTTTTTAAATAACTGGAGTATCATATTAAAGGTTTCAATTTCACTCTCTACATTATGCACATGGCTCACTCCAAGACTGGCTTCGAGAGATAACAAAGGTTTTAAGATCTTAAGTTTTCAACCTAAGATCTTCAACTCAGAATTTTGGAGGGTATCTCTAAACATCCCAGGTGTTACCGGACACCCTTGGGAAGAGCACATACACTTCATTGTACGGTGTCAATGTAAAGGATTTTAGTCTAAATGAAACCAATGAAAGTCATATTCTCTTCATTCACTGTAGGTATAATGTGTAAGAGATCAAAAGTAGAAATAAAATGCTAGTATGCCATCTGATCCTGTTCTGTCTTTATAACTTATGGCAGTTTTGCAAGAAAAAGTCTTAAAGAAGTATTGCAATTCATGAAAGATATGAAAGAGCTTCTGGTTGAAAAGGTTTTTGTTACCAATGTTCTAGGTATGTTCTTCACTTCTTCACTTGCTTTACTGTACTTTTTCTCAAGTATTGATCATAATGATATGAAGGTCTTTGGATTTTACTTTCAATTATGACACTTCAAATTTATTTTTAACTAAAATTTGTTTTTAGGTTATGCGGCGTATAATTTTGTCCTAGGCGCATACTCATATTGGGGACCCAAAGCTGGTTACAGTATTTATCAAATGGTGAAAAATCACTTTACCTTATGACTATAATCTTGCCTATCAAATCATTTACTCTCTCCTACTTTCTTTTTGTTGTTAGGGTGAGTTTGAAATGACTTTTGAAACGGTAAAAGTTGTTTTTGAGTGAACTAAAAGCATTTTTTTGAAATTTTCATGGTGTTTGGTTACCTAGTCAAAGGTAATTTTGAAAATTCTAAAAACACTTTAAGAAAGAACTTAAAAGAACATTTTAAGAAAGAACTTAAAAGTGTTTTTAGAAGAAGCATTTAATTAATATTTCTTTCAAAAGGGCTTATAGAAGAAGTGTTCCACTTAAAAATACTTTTCTCAAAATTCATCCCAAACTCACTATTAATCAGATGAATAAGTTGATGTAAAGATGGAGATATTGTGGAATTTTTGACATTTTGTAATATTTTGGCAGAAAAGTGCAGATATGGTTTTTGGAGGGATTACAGTTGTGTCTGGAATCGTTGGAACACTAGCAGGAGGTTATATTTTGGATCGTATGAACAACACCATCTCCAATGCTTTTAAGGTAGATTTTCTTTGTACTTCAAAGGGATTGGTTTCTTGAATCATCCTTTACTAGATTTTTAGTCATGATATGATGTCAAAATACATTTTATTAATTGAATTAAAATCACCCTACCTTTTAATTCGATGAAATAAATACGCTCATCCATAAAATTGAAAACTGCCCACTTTATATGATTGGCTAATAGTAGTTTATCAGTCTCAAAATAGCTTGCTATTATAGAAAAACGAACAGCCTCATAAATAAAATCATTTTTACATTCACACATCATCTTTTAATGTTTAGTGACAGTGCAGACTTGATGAATAAAAATTTTATACATATCAAGGATAAAGTTGAAATTTTTAAAAGATTATAGGCGAAACTGAACATTGGCACAAACATTAGAGGCTAAATTATGTATTTAGCCAATTCAAAAATAATGTGGGATCTTCTCCATTTATCTTTGTCATATCATATGTAACATTTGTGTACTGTGCTAAGATCATGAACTATATTTATAAATTGCAGAAATACCTTGGGATGTGTTGATATTTTTATTCCGAACTTTTTGAATGCAAGGCTTTTTGTGTATTATAAATTGATCGTTCGTATAATTACCTAAACTTCCATTTTAGCTTCTTTCTGCGACAACATTTATTGGAGGGGCATTTTGCTTTGGTGCCTTTTGCTTCAAAAGCATGTATGGCTTCCTAGCCCTTTTCTCAATTGGTGAAATACTAGTATTTGCCATACAGGTATGTTCTTCTTTTTCATAAAGCTTTTCCATGAAGTTTTTAACCTTTTTTTCCTTTTTATTGATTATTACATTATAATTTATGAATAGCTTCAAGTTAACACAATATTAAGAAGCGCGTGTTAGGCCTCCAATTGTAAATATGTATTCGACCTAAGGGTAAAAAGGGGAATTCGACCTTTGGAAATTAATATGAATCTCATGAAGGATGTCTATCATCATGATTTGCTATAATCAAACACCTTGCCTTTTCTCCAATTATTTAACAGTTAAATTACTATTTTGGCCTTTATGTCTATCATCATGATTTGCTATAATCAAGCCATTCCTAAACCGTTTTTGCCTACCTCTATTGCCCTAGTTTTACTCAAACCCCAAACTCTAATACAATTAACGTTTAAACTAAGAAAGCTTAAGCTAATATGCTGAAGTAGACTCTCCTCAGCTTGTGGATTTCGAAATTAACATGAGACCCAATAGATTAAATCACTGCTAACTCAAAAAATTATGCAGATAGGTCTGTCCATATTCAATCTTTTATATAATTTTACATTTTCAATTGATTGGTTTATCAGCATAGGAAAAGAAAGCAGGTAAGTGTTTATTGTTCATATTAATGTTTTCTCCACTGTAGGGTCCGGTAAATTTCATATGCCTACATTGCGTGAAGCCTAGTCTAAGGCCACTTTCTATGGCTATTTCCACTGTTTCAATCCACATTTTTGGAGATGTGCCATCCTCACCTCTTGTTGGAGTTCTCCAGGTTTGTGCTCTGTTTTGCTCTATACATTTTCACTTAGTGTAGTGTAAATAATTTTCTCAATTATGCCTCTTTACTTCAAATCTTTCATATGATATTCTAGATGTTGGTCTATTTTAGTTCTACACAAATTTGGAGCTCGTTTCTCAACTTCGTTTTCATTATCCTTTGAAGCCATATTTCTTAGGAAATGATTATTTAGTGAACGGGCACGCAGAATCACAATTCAAAATCCGTTTAGGGATGTAACTTATTCTTTTTAAATATTGCAGGCTAGTTAGACACATCAAAGTTTATGGATTAAATTTATAATTTAACATTAAAGTTATGATTGTTGTGATGTTGTTAGTAAACTATATTTCTCACAGTATCATAAAGTTTTGATTGTGTAATTAGAAAACAACCCATCTGATGATTGTTACGTAGAGATTACATACTTACTGCCTGAATTTGGCAAACCATGATTGTTCAACCATGTTTGATCTTTTTGCACAAGTGTTACAATATTACTGGTTCAGTGGCTCAAAATAAGATCAATGATTTTATAGGACCATCTTAACAACTGGAGGAAGACTTCTCTCATTCTTACAACAATTCTGTTCCCAGCTGCTGTTATTTGGTTCATAGGTAAACTTCCATACTTTCTTTCTGTTGATTGCATTAAATTGAGAACATAGGTGTCTGCTGATTCCATGTTTGTGCTGTCACTTAGAATTTAATAATCGATTGTGTCCTTCTCTACTTGAAATATCTAAGAAGCACATACATGTGACAAATATAACAGACACGGCAACGCATCAATTTCGAAGAAAGTAAGACACAACATGTTGGAAAGACTTATTATATTGACACGTCTCTTCTTGAACACCAGGAATATTTCTCAACAGTGTAGATAGATTTAATGAAGATAATGAGCAGCAAGTCATGACCGATAGATCGAGTGCAGCGCCCTCGCTCGATGCAGAGAAAGTACAACAAACAAACAAAGCTTCTGCTGAAGCTTAAGGCTCCATACTACCCACCTTTTCTAGTATGATCTTAGTGTATCTTCTTTGATGTAAATAGATAGACTTTTAGATGATTAAATTTTTGTGTCTTTACCCAATTCTTTCATATAAAAATGGTGGAAGAGTCTTTGCATTTAGAATGTCTTAACTTTCAATTTGTGTGATGGTGAAAGTTTAGGTTGAAAGTAAATATTGGGATAGAATGGGCTACTCTCATCGTGAATGTATATGAAGAATGTTCCTATTCTTTTACAAAAATTGAAATAAATTAGATTGTTGAATAAACAATTTTTTTTTTTAATTTAAAAAAGTCACATCGAAAAATCTTTAGTCATAGTAAAGGTTTAAATATTATTTTGGTCCTTGTATGACTTTGGTTCATGTACTTTCAAAACGTCTATTTTAGTTTCTATATTTTCAACTTTAGTTCATCTTGGTTTACGTACTTTTAAAACGTCTATTTTTGTTTCTATACTTTAAAAACTTTTTAGAACATTAGTTTAATTATTCTTGAATGATGATAAGATCCAAGTTTAGTTTATTCACATTTTGATGATGCTACTCTATAGTCAATATTTTCTATTTTTTTTTTAATATTTTGTTTCAATAATTTGAATAAGATTAACAAACTATTAAAAAGAGAGAGGAAGAACAAATGACCAAATGGACGGATTATTCCATGTATTCCACTTTTTTTTT
>NW_019104884.1:0-28903 GCF_001995035.1 Momordica charantia | reverse complement strand
AGAGGGGCATGGGTTGAGCGTGTGTGCGGGTGTTGTCATGTGTGGGCGCGCGATAGCGCTTGTGGCAGGAGGCGATGTCCCACGCGCGGAGGGCGTCGCCTTGTGAGGTTAGCCCGTGATGGTGGGGTGCGCCGTGTAGTCATTGTGTGTGTGGTAGGCTTGCTCTCCGATCGTAGTTCTTTTTTTGGATCCTCCTTGAAATTCATCCTTCTTTCAGGGGGCTTTCTATCTTTATCTTCATCTTCAGTGTTGTAGGTTGATTATTGGATTTCTTGCTCGAATATGATCATATCAGGATTTTGCAGCAGACATCCCAAAACGATGTAGAATCTCATAAGTGGTACAAGAGATCTCAAGGCCAAGGAAATATTTAAGACCTCCCAAATCAATCATATCAAAATAAGATTGGAGCTGAGAAATAAGACTAACAATATGGGAGTCATTCGGGCCAGTAGCAATGATATCATCAACGTATAACAATAAGTATATGAGAACACCATTTTTTTTGTAAAACAAAGAGAGAAGAATTAGCTTGGGAAGCAATGAACCCAAGAGTTAAAAGATAAGAGGTGAAATAGACAAACCATGCCCGTGGCACTTGCTTCAAACCATAAAGGGATTTGAGTAGACGAAAAACATGATTGGGACGAGAAAGATCAATAAAACCCTGAGGTTGCTTTATATAAACCTCCTCATGTAAATCACCATGTAAAAAGGCATTTTTAACATCTAATTGCCTTAAATTCAAACCATAATAGGATGCTAATGTAAGAATAACCCAAACAATTGGTTTCTTAAGAATGTGACTAAAAGTCTCCTCGAAATCAATACCCTTTTATTGGTGATAACCCTTGGCCACAAGACGAGCTTTGTGGCGGGCAATAGAACCATCGGGATGTCATTTAATACGATGAACCCACTTACAACCAATAGCACTCTTAACCGAAGGAAGAGGAGTTTGTTCCCAAGTGCCTTGACGAATGAGAGCATTAAACTTCTCAGTCATTGCTTGCTGCCATATAGGTAATTTGGAAGAAGCTGTGAAAGATGAGGGTTCAACAGTACAAGATATAGAAGAAGCAACTATGAGAAACACTTTGCATTTAGAAATGCCAAATTTTTCCTGGGTCTGTATAGGATGATTATTATGGACCCAAGGAACAAATGCAAAAGTAACTGATGCAATAGTGTTGTCACTTTCTCTACCTTTAAAAAGATTACAGACTCGTGCAGGCGCACATGGTCAAAAGTAATACTCAGAAGTAATCCAAGGTCGAATCCTCGGGGACTTGTTGCTTTTCAAAAGAGTTTTTATGAAGTGAACGGTTCAAATATGCAATTCTGATTTAGGAAGAAAAATGTGATAAAATATTGTTGTTTGGGGTTTTGACTAACAAGCAATTTAATGAAAGTCAACCTTCTTGTTTCCTACCTTAGTCTTGATACAAAACATGGAAAACACACTATGTTGGGAATATGCACCAGGTGCAATTCCTAACTTTTCTTGGGATTTGAGTTCTACTCTTTCACTATCGCTTTTGGTTGCTGCAGAGGCTAAGGTAACCTACAATCATATGCCTATGTGTGATTACAATCCTAGAGAATATCTACCAACTCATTTGCATTATGGGTCAGAGGGTTTATGCCTAGGACCATGTTTTATGCACTTATTCCTAAGTCACATCTCATATTGGTTTCCTATTCTTTTACCTAACTCACATTTTCCAAGGTTGGGCTTTGGTATATAAATCAAGTTCCCACTAGCCAAATGGAAAAAAGACGTAAAGAGAAGTTTTTAGAAACCAACCCAAAAAAGTGTCAGGCGTAATTTGGCCAAAATCACAAACGTGTTGAAAATCAAATCATTTGACTAAGGCATTACACCACCATGTTGATAACTAATTTAGAACATAATTAAATGAAAGTAAATGCACGAAAACATAAAAAAAAAATATTTTTCATTGAATTTAAATGAATAAATAAGTTGTAGAATGAGTTCTAGCTTGACCCTCTTCTCTCTCAAGCGTGAGGGGAGTTGAAACTCGCTAAAGAACTTTAAAATAACAGAATGAACAAATAACGGAAGTAAGAACTTGAATTAAAAGCAATACAAAAGGTAAAAGCGTGAAAAACAAATAAATGAACAACTAGAACATAAACATAAACCCTAAAAACGTGTTCTAAAACTCGAGAGCATCTAAAAGAAGATGAAATGAAGCTTGGAAGGGATGGAATTCTGCTGGATGGATGGCTCCCTTTTATAGCACCATAGGTTAGTTGAAACTCCCCTCCATTTTACGTGGAAATGGGTTGAGATTCACCTAATCACCTCACTTGGACTTGGACTCATGGTTTTGAACATGCAGGAAATGTCCTCCTTGCCCTTCATTAATCAAAATGTGCGTTTTGACATTTTGTCCTCCAAAAATGCGCCAAGCGCAATTATGCAAAAACAAAATTCTGTTATTTTCTTCCAACTTTAACCGCATTTTTCTCATATTTTTCCTAAAGTACCATAGTTTTACTTTTATGCAGAAATAATCTATGCATGTTCTACTTTAAGAATATGTGGTCATTTTTGGCAAATAATAATGGAAAAGGGGTCAAAAACGTGGTCAAACAGGACTACCGACGCATGTTTCTTCAGTAAAAAGTCAACCCTAACACACCCCCAAACTTAGCCATTTGCTTGTCCTCAAGCAAAAACAACAACAACAAATCTAAAACAATTAACATGCTAAAAAGATGAATGAGCAACAATCCAAAGGTTCTAAGTAAATGAGTCATATAAGTCTCAGAAAAGGCTCCACAAGCTAAAACGTCCTAACTTTACTTTCAAGCCAATATACCATAATCCATCATTTGTTTTGAAAATAAAAATGATTTTAAATCTCCTTCTTTTCTAAAACACAAAACTCTTTACAAAACCAAGGAATATGCGCACTTCCGTTTTGATTAAAAAAAAAACTACATCAAGAAGACAAGTGGACCGACTACTAGCCTCTGAGGTTTTCAACACACTAACATCGGTTTCCAACCACAGCCACTCATAGAAACTTGTTAGGTAGCAACCCGGCATAAAATGATGTAGACAATGGTTTTCACGAAGTCACCTTAATATGTAGGCTATCGCCCTCAAAGATGCTAACGCCACCCATTTAAAGAAAATGAATGTCTATAGTATGACTCGCGAAAATAAGTGCATGTTCTTTCCTATCACTCTTTTCTTTCTCTCACCTTTATTTTTCTTTTCTTTCCCCCACTCTTATTTTCTCTCAAGATTCTTTTTTTTTTACTTGCTTTTCTTCTTTTGTACTCTTTTTCATACTCTTCCTTTCGAAAAAATTTTCTTGCATATGACTATTTTTACATAAGGCCCATTTTATTGCTTGCATTTTCTTTCTTGACTCTTTTTCGAAACATAAAAAGCATTTTCTTTAAAATAAAAAGACACACACTATCGCCCCAAACTTAAGGGAAACAGCGTCCTCACTCATGAGCAAATTTTGTATTCTCAAAATTTAGAATTTTTTTTTAAAATTTTGGCACAAAAATGACAAGGACTTCCAAAGCAATGAAAAAGTTGAGGTTTCAAAACAAAAAGAACCAGAACACAGTTTTATAACCAAAACAAAGAAAACATGGACAATCACTTATGGCTTGATCATAAAACTAGGAAATCTAACTTTTCATGCTCTTAATAATCCTCATCGACATGATACAAAAACAAAGAACAAAGGAAATCATTTCATTAAAAAGGTGAACATGTTGAGAGTTTAGAAAAGATGCATTGAAGAAGCTGAAGACAAGCTAGTAGCTAGAATAAGGAAGCATGCAAGCTTGAACTTTAAACATATGCAAAAACACAACGTATATACCTTCCTAACAGCACAACATCCCAGCAACTAACCGAAAACTAAAACTAAACTAAAAACCCTATCATGCAAACTAAAAGAACAAAAACAACCTACACAACCTAATAAGCAAACTAATCTAAACAACCTACCATACAAAATCAAGAGCCAAATTTCAAAACAAAGAGAGGGAGATACTCCCATATTCATCATCTGAAGATTCATCGTCAATGGAATCAGTAGGAAGATAGGAAGAAGATCGTAAGTCGGCCACAAGCTCATCGAGGGAAGAAGGTGTTTCATCACCATATATCTTCTTGAGGAACTCATATGTGGCATGTTAAGTAGCCAAAAGAAGCTCGTACTTGCCTAAGCTCATTATATTGCTCCCTAGTCACCACCCCTCGGGTCTCGAGATCCGCGACGGTAATGGGAGAATCTCCCTCTCGAACAATCGAATACCCATGAACTCTCCTTACGGATGTGATCAGCTTCTTGGGAGTCACTACATTTGCATCATCGGCCTCCACTCCCGCCTGCAAGCATAACTTAGTTATTAGGCCAGGAAACACAAGGAAACCTACCATTTTCTCGGAGCAACTCCGTATCTCGTTTTTATGAGCTCCCCAAAGTTGAACTCAATGTCTTTCATTATGATGTACACCATCATCGCCCTATTGCGTTTAATGGAGGAATCGTGAGAAGTGGGGATTAACTGGTTCTTCACCACATATGTCCAAACCGTCACTTGCTCATTGATGTCGAGGGGCTTTAAGGAAAGCTTTCCCGTGGTTGAAACGGTCCATGTCTTGTATGGTCTATAAATAAGTCTACACGCCTCCTCCACTTGCTCGTCTGATGGATGCACAAAAATTTCATTACCTATGGCATTAAAGACATTTAACAAACCATAGTAGTGTTAATAATGGAAGGCRAGAATTTTACCATTTTACCCCGTACTCTCACTACATCCCCTCGGTTGGGGTTGATGACAGCATAAAACTCTTTCACTAAAGCCTCTGATACACGCGTAGTTAGGGCAAACAACGACTCCCAACGATTCTCCAAAAGCCTCCTCCTAATATACTCTGGCACGGGCTCTTGTGCTTCATCAAAGCCCCTCTCAAGTAGGATTTCACGTGCTGTGAAGTTGGGCCTTCGCACCTCCAATTTCACCTTTTTTACTCTTGATAGAGTTTGTTCGGTAAAATCGGGCTCCTCTTCATTGGCCTCCTCAAGTAGCTCTTCTACCCCTCTAGGCACCTCAGCCATCTTGGCTTTTTTAGATGGACCAGCCTCGGCTTCTTTTTGTGCAGTCAAACATGCTACAGCGGCTTGGGTCATAGGCCTAGAAATTGCGTCTGGTGCAATTTCTGCCACTTTCTTCTTCTTCTGTGTTTTCTTAACCGCTCCGATCAACTCACCTCCTCACTTGAGGTCTCTGTAGTAGAAACAATGTTTGGGTCAGAAACATTCAAACTCGACAAAAAAAGGGTCTTACCTTGTGAATAAGAGGAAGATGATTCCTCCATGACCTCAATGGGGACATCCACAAGACCGGATGTTCCTTCTTGCTTTTGTGCAGGAGAGCTTCTCATCATCTTACTGAGATTCGTGCACCGGAGTTCGTACTCTCACTTCATATTGAGAGATATCGTCATTGTCGTATTCATCTTCAAACTCATCTTCATGCACTTCTTAGGGTAATTCTCCAAGATCTTCACCCTCTCCACCAACATTCAATTGTTCTTATGCTGCCCCACTGTTTCCATCATCCTCCAATGGATCTTCTCCCCTCGCTTCATTCAACGCCACCAAAATTTCGACAATTTTCGGCGTTGTCCTTTCCCGTTCTAAATCGTAAAAAGCTAGGGGCTTTTTAGTCAAGATAGGATCTGGAAAAGATGGAGAAAAAATACCTTGTAGAGTGACCGGTGGAGTCTCATCCAAAATTGCGCCAAGCGCAATTTGGCACTGAATTTTGACCATGGCTGAATCTGAATGCTCCAAGGGCTCCGTGTCGTGTTTTGAGTCCCCGCTAACTTGTTCTTGACCTTCAACATGCACAGAAACAGTAGTGGAAAGAGGGGGAGGGATAGACAGTTCCAAAGACTCGGAAACGGGGTTATCTTGAGAAGAATTCATTCTACGACGTATGCTCATACTATTTAACTCAAGTTGAATCTCCTCACTCATTTTCTTTGAGTTTTCCATAAATTCTTGCCATTTTATGTTTAGTTCCTCAATTTTCGCATAAACCCTCTCATTCTCTTTACCCTAATTTCTTTATTTTTACTGAACATCTCCGCTCTCTCTTGAAGTCTAGCTATTTCCTCATCTAAAGCAGCACCTTTTTCCTCTAGAGATTATTTTTTCAAAGATAGACTTTACTACGACCTCCTAATTTCTTCTCACTAGAACCCTCTTTATTAACCCTAGCATCATTAGATTCCATATTGATTTTTTTAGAATTTGTACCACCTATGGATAGATTTCTCCTAGGGTTCATTCTTATAGCTTCCTCATATTTTCTTCTTTGTTCCCTAGGATCAAAAACTAGCTTTTCATGAGAAATTCTAGGAGGTTCAAGAGGAATCATATCCGGTTTAGTTGGTGGAGGCAACAACACTTTCTTCTTCTCCTTCTCTTTGTCGTGTGGCTTGGAGGAAGAAGAACCTTCCATTGATCTTGAGCTTGCTTCACGATCAACAACGAAAAATCCTTCCAATAAACCCTAAGTGTGCCAAAAAAGAGAGAGATGCGAGAAACTTTGAGATTCTTTGAGATTTCTTGAAAGGATTTGAAAACAAGTGAGGAAATCTTKGTGAAAGTTGTGAATGGGGGAATTTGAAATCCTAAGGCTTTTGTTTGATGTTTTAAAACATATTAAAAACATAATTGAGTTTAAAATTGGACATCTTTTTTATTTAAAAACAACCCAAAGCCAATTTAAACATAACCCACATGAAGCCCACAAAAGCCCTAATCCATAACTCAAAAAAATCGATTTTTTCTCTTAAATTGCGTTTAGCGCAATTTTGACGAGGGTTGGATCTTGATCCTACAAAATTCAAATGCAAAAACAAAAATTAGATTTAGAATCTACACAAAAAAGCCTTAAATAAAATGAAAAAATTTTGCAAAAACAAGACAAAAAAAATTTTACATAAAAACGCCCCCCAGACTTACCAAGGGACTAAACTCACTGTTTTTTTTCATGGATCTTTCAATAATTCAGAGGTTTTACCTCTATCAATATGCTCACCATAATATTTCTTTACTCGATGCCCATTTACCTTACAGATATTACCTTTTTTAAGTGTCTCAAATCCACAGCTCAATGTGGATAAACACGTTCAACTAGAAACGGGCCGGACCATCTAGACTTAAGCTTACCTGGAAATAACCTTAATCGAAAATTGAATAACAATACTGAATCTCCAGGTTCCAACTTCTTATCCATATTTTCTTATCATGCAAACCTTGCTTATTCTCTTAGGTACTTCAGTCCTGTACTAAGAAAATAAAATTATTAAAACGTTCAAAACATAAAAAGGTTGAAAAATAAACAAGCATGACAGTAATTTACAAACTTCCCTCCTACTGATTTTACTTTATAGAACGTTAGAGGATTTCAACTTTCAATTACTCTCCTCAAGCTCATTCGACCTCTCTTCTGCTACTGCCATGTCGTAGTTTTGCTTCTTCAAAGCACAATATGCTTGAAGGTCTAGCTCGAGGGGGAGGTGACTTACTTGTATGTATTGGTTGTTGAAAAGTGGAATTTGGGGTGCAACTTTAATGTAAAATTCGTCATCTGAACCTATCTCATCTTCTCCTATTTCTTCCTCTACTTGATCTTTGAAAGATTTGGTAAGCTCTCCTTCTTTATGTCTTCATATGTCTCCAAAGAATGTTGAGGGAAAGGGAAAAGTGGTTTAATGTTGAGAGGTGATGGGTTTAGGTCCATTGTAACCTCGTGCTCAATTACCTCTACCGGTTTCTCGTGTTCAACTTCCTTATTCTTCCATACCTCATTTATCACTTCAAGGGTTGGTGGATCATCGTTGTCCACTAGGAGCTTAGGTTCGCCATATTCAAGCTCGCTCTTTTCATTGAATGCCTCACCTTGCTCTTCCATATTGGTAGGCAATGCTTCTGGTGGACTATTCCTCAACTCATCGGCCACTTGCTCAATTTGGCTCTGCAACCTACGTAGCGCTTCATCAGTTCTTGCCATAAAATTTATCATTGTCTCTTCAAGGCTAGAACTGAATGATTGCATTTGCTCTGGCATCCGTGGTTGTTCACATTCCTAGAGAGGTTGTGTTGGGAATTCTTGTGGAAATGCATGCTCGTATGGATGGATACTCTCAGCTTGATGCTCCCCCCAATAGAAATTTAAATGATCCCTCCAATCTTGGTTGTATGGAGTTGAATAAGGGCTGAATTCTTGCTGGTTTCCTGGCAGACCTAAATAATAAAAAGACGAAAGATTAGATGGACAATATTCCATTGAATGACAAATATTACCACAATATAAACAAAATTGATTAATAAAAGTTGTGGGCATGTTACTTCCCATTGGACGATTATACATAAATTGAGATTCCATTTCGAATACTCCTACTTGTTGGTAAAGTAACCTCTCATTTTTTCCATTTCTCTTTTTCTTGTTTTTCTTTTGTTTTCTTAACATTTGTTCTCGCCTTAACCTCCTTAGGGACTCCTACAAGAAAGCCTATATGCTAAAAAAATTGGCTCTTTAAGGTTAGATATAACAATAAATTTTGAAGGAACATAGGCATGCAACAATCACAATATGAAACATTTCACTTAAAAACAAAATAGTTTTGAAAAATAAGTCCCCGGAAACGGCGCCAAAAACTTGTTGGGACTTTCTCTACCTTTAAAAAGATTACAGACTCGTGCAGGCGCACACGGTCAAAAGTAATACTCGGAAGTAATTCAAAGTCGAATCCTCAGGGACTTGTTGGTTTTCAAAACAGATTTTAAGAAGTGAACGATTCAAATATGCAATTCTGATTTAGGAAGAAAAATGTGATAAAATGTTGTTGTTTGGGGTTTTAACTAACAAGCAATTTAATGAAACTCAACCTTCTTGTTTCCTACCTTAGTCTTGATACAAAACATGGAAAACACACTATGTTGGGAATATGCACCAGGTGCAATTCCTGACTTTTCTTGGGATTTGAGTTCTACTCTTTCACTATCGCTTTTGGTTGCTGCAGAGGCTAGGGTAACCTACAATCATATGCCTATGTGTGATTACAATCCTAGAGAATATCTACCAACTCATTTGCATTATGGGTCAAAGGGTCTATGCCTAGGACCATGTTTTATGCACTTATTCCTAAGTCACATCTCATATTGGTTTCCTATTATTTTACCTAACTCACATTTCCCAAGGTTGGGCTTTGGTGTATAAATCAAGTTCCCACTAGCCAAATGTAAAAAAGACGTAAAGAGAAGTTTTTAGAAATCAACCCAAAAAAGTGTCAGGCATAATCTAGTCAAAATCCCAAACGTGTTGAAAATCAAATCATTTAACTAAGGCATTCCACCATGAGGTTGATAACTAATTTAGAACATAATTAAATGAAAGTAAATGCACGAAAACATAAAGAAAATATTTTTCATTGAATTTAAATGAATAAATAAGTCGTAGAATGAGTTCTAGCTTGACCCTCTTCTCTCTCGAGCGTGAGGGGAGTTGAAACTCACTAAAGAACTTTAAAATAACAGAATGAACAAATAACGGAAGTAAGATCTTGAATTAAAAGCAATACAAAAGGTAAAATCGTGAAAAACAAATAAATGAACAACTAGAACATAAACGTAAACCCTAAAAACGTGTTCTAAAACTCGAGAGCATCTAAAAGAAGATGAAATGAAGCTTGGAAGGGATGAAATTCTACTGGATGGATGGCTCCCTTTTATACCACCATAGGTTAGTTGAAACTCCCCTCCATTTTACGTGGAAATGGGTTGAGATGCACCTAACCACCTCATTTGGACTTAGACTCACGGTTTTGAACATGTGGGAAATGTCCTCTTTGCCCTTCATTAATCAAAACGTGCGTTTTGACATTTTGTCCTCCAAAAATGCGTCGGGTAGGGCTGTACATCGGTGGGTTGGGTCGGTTATTGGGCAAAAATCGACGCCGATCGACCAACCGTCAATTCGGTCGGTCGGTTTTCGCCACACCGATTTTTGTTTATTATTATATTTCCCTTACTTTTTTTATTATATTTTCTTTTCTTTTAGCCAATTCCTATTGTAAATCTATATTCAGCTCATTCTTATTTCAAGCCCATTCATATTGAAAATCCATAATAATCCTAATCCATATTTCATAGTCCAATTTCGAATCTAGCTTCAATAAATAATATAATGAGAATCCAATAAATAGTTCTAATGTAATCCGATTTCAAAATCCATAGAAAATGAAAATAGTCCATAAAAGTTGAAGTCCATATCTAAATTAAAAAGACTCCAAAGTTAAAGTACAATAATAGTAAAACTTCAAACTTCAAATTTAAAAAATGAAAATAGTCTAAAGTTAAAGTCCAAATTTAAAGAGTCTAATGATCAAGTACAAATAATTATAGTCTAACACAACAAAGTCTTAGTCCTCCACAAGCACAAACTATTACATCGAAATAGTTGAAAGATCTTCAACGTCTTCAATGGTTTTCTCCTCGTCCATAATGGCCCTGAATCCTGTAAAATTATATTAAAATAGAAAATAGACAGCAACGTTAAAATTGAATAGAGAAAACATTTAGAAAAATGAAAAGAGTAGAATAAATATCTTCTTCAAGCATCGAATCCTCCTCTACGTATTTATGAATATCAACATCTATTGGCTCAGAATTTAGCCAATTTTGACAACATATGAGAGCTTCAACTATTTTTGGAGCCAATGAACAACTTGAAAAGTCAATTACACGTCCTCCAATACTGAAGGCTGACTCAGATGCTACAGTCGAGACTGGAATTGCTAAAAGATCTCTACTAATTTTGCTAAGAATCTCAAATCGACAACCATTCTGCTTCCACCATTTAAGTATGTCAAACTTACTATCATTCTTAGCAAGAGATTCTAACAAATACACGTCAATCTCTAAGTCGTTATTAAAAGTTGTAGTCTCTTTAGTTGAAAAATCAGACCCCAAATCATAGCCCTCATCAAACTCTGAATCCAAGTCTGTACTAGTAGTATAGGTACGTGAAGCAACAATTGATGTACTACCACTTCCACTACTACTATAAGACAGACTATATTTGACAAAGAGACGCCTCAAAACATACTCCAGGTTATCTGTCATGGATTTAGCCATTTCTTGTCCTAACTTGTTGAAACAATACGACAAGAATTTCAACTTATAACGTGGATCCAACACAATTGCAATATACAACAAAACATTAGTCTTTTCATTGTTTCCCCAATATTTATTAAACTTAGCTTGCATGCTCTTAGCCATATTACAAAGAATTGAATTTCCACTCTTCAGAGAATTTAAATGTATGCAATTTTGAATTGTGCTAATCTCATGATAAATCAGATTCAATGTAGTATACACAGATCCAGAAATTTTCAGAGTGACCTCATAAAAGACTTTCAAAAACTTAACTAACATCGTAGTATTCGCCTAATCCTCCTTGCTAGGACATAAATCAACTACATAAGCAGACTCTTCATCCTCTAACCTTTCAAAAGCTTTTTCAAACTTCGTAGCTGCATCAAGCATCATATACGTAGAATTCCATCTAGTAGAAATGTCAAGACAAACAATACTCTTACAAGATATCTTAGCAATTTCAGCACACTTTCTAAATTTCAAAGCACGTGCAAGAGAAGACCTTACAAATCTAACAGCATTGCGAATTTGAGTAATGCAAACATTATGCTCCTTAAAAGCATCACACACAATAAGATTTAATATGTGCGCACAACATCTAACATGCATATATTCACCCTGAAATAACAACCCTTCATTGAACCTCTTGATAAGATACGAAACGGCAATATCATTCGAACTTGCATTATCAACCATCAAAGTCATAACTCTTTCGACCCCCCATTCCTTCAAATTTTTCTCAACAGTCCTACCAATGCTATCTCCTCTATGATTCTCAATTGGACTAAAACTAAGAATTCTCTTATGCAAAATCCAATTAGAATCAATAAAATGAGCAGTCAATACCATATAGCTTATGTTTTGTCCAAAAGTCGAACAATCAGTAGTGAGAGAAACATTATATTTTTGTGCCTTAAACATGTCTTTCAAACGTTGTTTCTCACTAAGATATATCTTTAGAACATCCCTGGCCACAGTTACTCGGGATGGAATAACAAACCTAGGCTCAAGTAAACCTATTGATTTATTGATAAATCTTCGAAAACCTTTACCCTCCACAAATCTAAAAGGCAGCTCATCCATAATAATCATCTTAGCTAAAGCTTTTCTACAACTCTCCAAATTAAATGAGTCACATATAAGTTTTGAATCAGATTCTACACCGCCACCAACTTCTTTATTTTTGAAAGTTAATAATTGTTGGGTTGGATCTCTCTTCTTTTGGTAAGGATACTTCTTACAATTTTCTATGTGAAATTTCAAAGATCCTGTCTCATTACGTTTAGGATGATATGCATACATATTTCCACAGTATTTGCATTTAGCTTGAGGATTAGAAGGATCACCTTTCAACTTCTCAAAATGATCCCAAACAATGCTCTTGATATTCTTCCGTTTCCTTTTTTTTTTTGGACTTGAAGAACAATCTTCTATTGGATCTAAGTTGATAGTATCAACTTTTTTCTCTCTGATTGTCATTCCATGTTCTGTAGAATTCATATTAACCCTAAGAATATATAAAAGTTTTGTTAAAAATAAAGAAAGTTAATCTATCTCTCTTTCTCTACACACGGCACAACAGGTAGAAGTTGTATATTCCAAAGTTTGTATATTCGTGAACGAAACAGATAGAACAACCGAAACAAAAATCATTCTATGAACAATCCATTTCGTAAATTTGGGACTTCTAAATAGCAATCCGGTTGTTTGTAGTTGAAAACAAAATCACATTCAATCGCTTAAAAACGGAAGCGTCAATCGCTTAAATCAAACGCAAGCGCCAACCGAAACAAAGTTTGTATATTGGAGCTTGGTCAGACTCCGGTCGACGGCTGTTCGAAGTTGATAAGAAAAAACTAAATGAAATCAAAACTTACTCGGATTCCGATTCCAGTTTGAGTGATGGATGTCGCCGTGCCGAACCGCCGGTAGCTTGTGGGGTTGGATCATGCCGGAAAGCGAGGGTACTAAGGGAGAGAGCGTCGGCGACGAGGGGATGGTTGAATGGGAAAGGCATCGAGCCGTCGACGATGAGTTGAGGGCTGTCGATGTGTTGTCAGCGATGAAGGTTGAGCAGCAGCCGGCGGAAATGAGGGCAGCAGAGGCGACTTGATTCAAGAGGAGAAGGAGAGGGAAAATGGAGAGGAGAAGCCGAGATTCGAGGAGAGAGAGGTAGAGAAAAAATGGAGGGAAAATGAAAATGGAAACTCTAGAAATTAAAAGCTGTAAAACTTAATATTTTATAAAATATATATAAATTATAATATGAGATAAATAAATATATAAAAAAATGGTTTTTTATGTATATGTCAGTCGATTCGGTCGGTTATAGGGGTTTAATGCTTGCCGACCGACAGACCGAAAATTTTGGAATCTAAAAAACCGACAACCGACCGACGGGGGCCAGAACCGACCGACCGATCGATGCCGGTTCGGTCGGTTATGGTCGGTCGGTTCGGTTTTGGGTAGTCAATTGTACACCCCTAGCGCGGGGCACAATTCTGCAAAAACAGAATTCTGTTATTTTCTTCCAACTTTGACCACATTTTCCTCATATTTTTCCTAAAGTACCATAGTTTGACTTTTATGCAGAAATAATCTATGCATGTTCTACTTTAAGAATATGTGATCATTTTTAGCAAATAATAATGGTAAAGGGGTAAAAAACGTGGTCAAACAGGACTACCGACACATGTTTCTACAGTAAAAAGTCAACCCTAACAAGTAGGGCAAGGAGAAGAAGAACCCAAAATAGTATTAGAAGATTCCGTACCAGCAGATCATGTGGTGACAACACAACAATAGGTGTAGTGGATAATACGGTAGTAAGTGTAGAGGTAGAGGAAACATCATGAGAAATATCAGGAGGTAAAGTAGACATGTTAGGTAGGGAAGAGGAAAAAATGGAAGAAGAAAGGGTAAAGAAGAATTATAAGAGGCTTTTGTGAAAATGATGAAGAAGAAAGTGAGGAAGTAGGAGGAATGGCAAAAGAGAAAACAGTCTCATCAAAAATAACATGGCGAGAAGTGTAGATCTTGTCGTTGCTCAAGTTATAACACAAATATCCTTGGTACCCTAAGGGATAACCAAGAAAGATACATTGTGAGGTTTTAGGTTGAAGCTTATGAGAGTTATAAGGCTTAAGCAAATGGTAGCATGCACAACCAAATATTTTAAGAGAAGAGTAGTCAAGAGGTTGTTGAAAGAGACATTCAAAAGGAGAGATATAAACCAAAGAAGAAGACAGCCAATTTATAAGAAACGTAGCGGCTGCAAAGGCATAAAACTAGGAACGAATAAGGACAAAGGCACGAGACATAAGAGATAAAGCAACTTGAACAACATGACAATGCTTGCATTCGACAATCCCGTTTTGTTCAATGGAGTGAGGACATGATTTTTTATGTATAATCCTACAAGAATAAAGAAATGAAGTAAGAGATTTTTTTGCAAGCTCACCCCACCACCAGTACAAAGAATTTTAATATGAGCAAAAAATTGATTTTCAACTAAAGATTTAAAGCGTTGAAAGACAGCAACAACATCAGATTTTTTTGCAATAGGATAAAGTCATGTAAACTTGGTTAAATCGTCAACAAAAGAGACATAGTATTTGAAGCCATTAACAGAAATTTCAAGAGAAGGACCTCATACATCACTATGTACCAATTCAAAAGAAAAAAAAAGGGAAACAGAAGTAGAACGGAAAATGGAAGCTTTATTATTTTACCACTAAAACAGTGAGCGCATACACAAAAAAGAGCAGTACAAGTAGGTAATTGTAGTGAACGTAAGGCAGGTTTTAGGAGTACTGAGGTTAGGATGACCTAACGATTATGCCAAAAAGTAGAAGTAGTATTTGAACCAACGTGACTAACAAGACAAGAAGTAGTCATGGGAGGAGAAGAGTGAGTTGCTGAGGAAGAAGTAGGATAAAGTCCATTGACACTAGGTTCGTGGAATAAAATTTGGCCCGAAGTTTTATCCTGAACAAAGAATATTTGATTAGAATAAAAAACAATTAGGCAATTGTTATCAACACAAAGTTGATGGACAGAGAGAAGATTAGTGGCAATATTAGGTAGGTGAAGAAGATTATTAAGAGAAAAAGGTGAAGAATCAGTATTAAGAAGACCTGCTCCATAGTGAGTGATAGGAAGAGATTGTCCACTACTTACTAAAATGTGATGATCACCAGCAAAATTAGAGGCTACAGAAATTGCGTAAAATTAGAAGTAACGTGCGCATTGCACTCGGAGTCAGTAAGCCAAGTAGTAGGAGAAGAACTAGTGGTACTAGGCATACCAAAAGTGGATGATGAAGTAGAGCAAAAGACAACATTCTGAGCAGCTATCATAGCCGCCAACTATGAAGGAGGATGCAATCCCTGATAATTGTAATTCAACCGGTTGAAACAGTCTAAGGCAAAATGACCAAATCGAAAACAAATTTGGCAAGCACGAGGATCAATAGCAGATTGAGAATGAGGAGGAAATTGGCCAAAAGAATTCGATGTACCACGACCTTGATTTCGATTTTGCGAAGCAAAATTCATACGACCGCGACCTTCATTACGTCCTCGACCAAAATTAGAAGATTTACCTTTACCAAAATTCGACCGAAAATTATGGCGCTGTTGTGAAAAAACATTAGTTTGAGTATCTACCATGGCAGTTGGTTGAGTTGGTTGAGTGAGAAAATTATCATGCTTGGATTGCTTCTCAATTTCTGATTCCTCTGATTTTAGAAAGAACATGAAGTTCTTCAAAATTAACAAGTTGTGACCAAGTTCGCATAGATGTGCGAAAAACATTATATTCTGATGGTAAGCCATTGGGTGCATAAAACAGATGGTCTTCTTTATAAACAACAACAGAGATATTAGCGAGCTTGTCCTTGAGTTCCTTAATTCGCTTGAAATAATCATCAATTGATTCGCCAGATTTCTTGGAAATAGTCTAAAGATCATATTTAAGATTCACTACGTTGGTGCGAGAACTGGATGAATAGTATTTTTCAAGAACCTCTCAGACTTGCTTTGAGGTTGAACAACCGACAGCATAGGCGAGTGCAGCCGGTGATAATGTGGCGTTAATTTAAGGTCATTAACGTCTGATATTTAGCGATCCATTCGTCATTCGATGAAGAAATCAAAGAAGATGATGGCGAGAGATTACTATCAGAAGCAATCGGAGGATCAGCAATCGGCAAATTCTTGTATGGACCGACTATAGTTCGAACAACTTGTGAGCCTTCAAAATCGTTGTAAGTTGAAATTTCCAGAGGACGAAATTTGTTGAATCAAGGCGAAGAGAAAGCAGATTGCAGATGTTTGAGAGCAGAAAAATTGGGGAATGCAAATCCTTTTCTGTCGAAGCCATGGAGAAGAAAACGAAGTGAGAAGCATGTGACGCGTCGAAGAGGATCATGACTTTAGTCACTAACTGCTCTTATACCATAAAATCTTTCACTTAATTTGTGAAAGTGATTTTCATTAATTTAACAAAGATACAAAATAGAATATATATACACAGCAGAATTAGGTTAACAAACTCTAAGAATAATAACTAATTACAAAAAAAATAATAGAATATAATAATAATCTTCTAGAGAGGGATGACAATGAGGCATGGGACGGTGAATGAATATGACTGGAGAGAGTGAGGCAGGGGGGGTGAGAGTGAGGTGGGCAATTGGTAGCATTTTTGGAGAGGGAGGATTTGTAGGTTAAGGAAGAGAGAGAAGGAAACAACAAAAACAAAAAAAAAATCTTTTTTTAGAAAGTGGGAGTCTAGTAGGTGGGAATTTTTTTTTTTTATAAAAACTTTTGTTTTAGTAAAATTATGTAAATCCAGGGTGAAAGAGGGAGAAGAGGAGAATAATTGCAGGGAGAGAGAAGAAAAAGTGATTTAAAGGAGTGTAAATACATAAATTCATACAAAAATAACATAAGCAAAAAGTATAGAAAACTTAAGTTTTCAAAAGTTGCGAGCAACATTAATTTTTGCATTGGGGGAAGGGTTAGTTTGTCTAAAAACCCAACAATAAAAAGGCCTTATCGGTTACAACCGATTTGTGTTCTTAATCGGACACGTGCATATATTAATGTGAGTTGGGAGATTTCGGGGTGAGGTGAACGTTGTAATATATATTAATTGTTATTTTCTTCAATAAAATTCTCATTGGTTCGCTGGTTTGAACGTGTTTACTTTTTAATGCATACTCGAGTTTGATCCATCTTGGATGACATTTAGGGTTTTTTCCCCTTTTTTAACACACTTGTTCTGATCGGAATGATTGAAGAAAAAAAGAGGTTGGTGGCCTCTTTCGCCCAAGGGGCATCGTAGGAGAACAATGACGGAGACAGGGGGAGAACCTTCCGTTGGTTACGCCCTTGTTGTGTTGGTTCTTCCATATTTCGATATGGATCTCGATCCATCTCGAGATCTCAATATTTCTATCAATATCTCGATATATTGAGAAATGGATATTGATCTGGTTTCGAAGATCTATAAACGAGAGAGATCCCTAAATATTCATATGCAAAAAAAAAAAGATAGGCAGCTGAAGGAAGGTCGCTAACGCGCCCCTACCATCTTTCTAAAGCAACAAGTGAGAAATCGAACATGGACACGAGGAAAAATGGAACGTATCCAAAGCGAACAAGTCAATGAGAACTTTATTTAAAAATAAAGAAAGAAAGGAACTCTAGAAGAAGAAAAAAAAAAGAAACAGAGAGAGAAAGAAAAAGAAAAGAGACCCAGCAGTAACATTTGAGATCAATGGCATAACTGTAAATGTGTATTCATTGACTCTTTTGAACGGTATGTTAGGTCAATTTTGCAAACCAAAAAATATTTTGGGTCAAAATGGTCAATTTACCAAATACTGGGTTGGATTCTAGATAACCATCTATAAGCTTCCTCATTTACCATTTTCATTATTGTTTCCACTTCCCTCACCCATGGTTGCTTATATGTGGCATTTGCTGCTACTTATAATCGCTTTTTTTTAGAACTTATCTCATGTTGTTATACGTGTGCCTGACACAAAATCGATGATCTACACCTTGAGTCATATCATGCAAGCTAGGCACTAACCCCTATATAAAAATAGTTTGCAAATATGTATAATTATAAAGAAAATAGTACCAATGAATAAAAATAAAATACATTTTGTTGGTTAGGGATGAAGGTATATTCTCAATCTAGCTTGTACTAAATAGCATCTAACAATAGTCGTAAAATCCATGTCCATAGTTCTTTGGTTTCAGCTTCAACCATCGAAGAAATAAAGCGAAAAATGTTGGTCATTTGCATCTCCACTAACTGTGCAGCCATAAGTTACCCTCCATAAGAACCTTTCAAGTGATAGGCATCAAACCTTATAAAGGGTCTACACGTCCTTTTAAAAATCTTTGCTCTCACCTATCCATAGTAAATATAAAGTCATTGAAATATTTGGATCACCCTAATTTTCCCAACAATATAACCTTTAATGATCTCATTCTTATCCCTTACATGTAGATTCAATTTAGCTAGAGTCTCATGTTTGATTTACACAACTTCTCACAATATTCTCGTAATTTACTATATATTTCTTTATGAGAACCATGCACAATATTTAACGCCTTTTGTTTGGTCCTCCTTGCTTTGCTTCTTGAATTTAAACCACATACTTTCTTTTTACTCTATCTTGAATAGAAATTATTTTGATTTCAAGTTGCTCTCTCACCTAATCAACAATGTGCTTACTCTTATACAAAAGAAAAACAATGTGCTTACTTAATTAATTCGATGAAAGTCGTTGGTTCTTAAATGCTCGACTACATGTATGTAAAAGTTTTCAATTGGAAAGTCTTTTTTTTAGCAAAGAGCAATAACTAGACTACTTGCATCCCTGTACACACTTTGCTCTAACTTATCTGATCATTTTTTAAAAAATCTAATATTCTGTCATCCTTTCACAACATAATCATTTACAGCATCTTTAAATTCATCCAATGATATAGATAATATGCTTAACTCAAATATCAATGATTCATCATCTCCACCTCTCTTAAATGACGAGTACTTTAGCTTACAATTGTCATCTGATTCATATGAGTTCTTCGATGACTTAATTTCATTAGAAGGTATTTCAACATCAGACTTTATTATATCATCACCCTCATAAATTGTTAAACTTTTCTCCATGTTAAGACCACTGCATTCTTTCACTTTTCCTTCTACACATCTTTCGGCACACAAATCAAGTACTAAGTCATTGTATTCCTTATTACTACATAAATACTCACTATTTCCATAAAAGTTATCATGATCATCATTAAAAGACTCATGCTCCACATATAGTTCAAAACTCATCCCATCGTTTATAAGTCCAGCCGACTCCATAACGTCTCCATCACTCTCTAGCACACGATATCCTCCAACATCATTTGTAGGATCCCTACCCATAATTTCTTCTAGGTAGTATATCCAAGATTTTCCACAATATCCACTACTTCAAAGTAAGACCTTATATCTAGGTCAAATCATGGATTAAATCTACCTTTCTATTCTTCTATCTCATATTAGGATCACATATGAACTTCCCATCGTGATGAACCTCTTTGCTAAACTTTGGCATCTCTATACGACTTGCAAAACAAACTTTAAATTTTTAGAAATAAGGGGCACTTGCAAATTAGTAAAAAAATTAATATTTATTTGCAAAATTGGCAACTACATTCAACTCATGCTTGGTCTAACATACTACTAAAAATGTCTCAATATGTTGCTATTGTTTCAAAACAGCCTCACATTATGCTTGATTATGTACACCATTAGGACCACGAACATGAGTTTGCAATTTCTTTTTTTTTTTTCTTGCAATTAGAATATCTTTCACTAATAAAATGATCACCTTCTAATTGTTCACCAACTTCTGATTTGAACAAGTAGCAACATAAACAAAATGTGACATCCTTTGAAATACTATATTCTAACCAATTAGGATATCCATCTTCTATATTGGACCTATCAGAATTAGTATTACTCTTCTTCTAATGACTCCATTGTTGTTTTACTTTTATAATATCTCACCATATTAATTTCAAGTTAAATCTACATAAATATTAATCGATAATATTCAAGAACTAAAACATAAATTTCAGAAGAACTAAAACTAAAAATCTAAAATAAATTGGAAGCTTACTTGTCAATTGTATATTTTAACTTTCTAATTAAAAAGAAAACTGTCTTTTGAATTTAACTTTAAAATTGATAAAGAAAAAAATCAACAATGTACATAGAAAATTTAAAAATTAGATTTATTTATCAATATTTTTTTATGCAAACAAAAATAAATGATACCTTGAGTACCGGAGATTCAATATTGTTGAGACTTATGAGTGAGAAAAATAAATGCCACTAAAACATGCATTTGGTATAAATTCAGGAAAATTTCTTGGTTTCATTGTAAAACATCAAGGAATTGAAATTGATCGGTCCAAAATTGACGTCATTAATAAATGTCAATGTCAAGACCTAATAACTTACCTGAGTTGAGAAGTCTCTGAGGTATTCTAGCCTACATTAGAAGATTTTTTCCAACCTAATTCGACAATGTCATCCTTTTCAAAGGTTGATAAGAAAATATGTGAATTTCAAATGAGATCAAGCATGTCATAATATTTTTGAAAGCATAAGAAAATATATATGCTTAATCATCTTGTCTTAGGTGCACATATAGTAAGAAAATCACTAATATTATATATCATTATGCAATAGAAATCGTTTGGGGCATTGTTGGCTCTAGAGGAGAGAAAGGGAAGTCACAAGCTCTTTAATACATAAGTATAACTTTAATTGGAGCTGAACTAAATTATATTACTCCCAAATTGAGAGATACGCCTTTCACTTTTCCTTATCATCGACAAATTAAGGCATTATTCCAGGTCTTCACAGTCATCTTATAGCTAAATCTGTCATATCAAAGTCAATCATTTCTGGATAGTAAATGAATAAGTTTGCTCCAGCAGTATGATATCGTTTACGTATTGCAAAAGTGATGAAAGGACAAATAATGTTGGCAGATTTCCTACCAAATAAGGTCTTGATATAGTCTTTTTTATGGATTTTGTACTTTATCTAGTTTGATTTTATTTTCTTTAGTAGACTTGAGTTGTGGCATAATTTTATTAGATCAGGTTATTGTCTTGTGAAAGAGACAAGTGACTTTGATTCGATTTGTTAATTGGGAGACATGTGTTAATTTGTAATTGATTTAGAAAAATAATATGTAATACGTCATTAGTTAAAATAATTAGGTGACAATTTGTGATTGGTTGAAATTTACCACTAAAAAAATGTCTCTTTCGAAATTTATGCACTGAGTATACATCTATAAATCTTGAAAATAATTTGGAATCGAAACTTGTGAGATATTTTATAAAACCTGTGACATTTTTAATGTGTCAAATAATAAAAACATGAATTTAGTATAGTGTATGCTCTTACCTTAATCCTTAATTCCAATTTTGATTGGAGGTAGAATTTGGAATACGCCCAAATTTTGATTTGATGGCCTCGAATAAGATTTTCGTTTTGATTGAATTTGATTTGAATTTGGAATAAAATTTGAATTTGATTTTTTTGAACTCCAATTACTGGCATATTTCAAAATTTATTTTATTAGTTTTTATATTAATTTGGGTTGATGTAACTTATTATTCTTATTTTTCTAATTTCTTTTTTTTTTTTTGGTCTTCTCTATCGTCCCTCCTCATCCAACCTGTTCGTGTTCTTCCCCTTTTTATCTTGCTCGTTGCCGCATCCACCAGAATGGGTATGGAACAGATCTGGTAGTTAAGTTCAACTTCCACCGAAAAGCTCGTCATTGTAATGGGCATGAACGCCCAAACGACGCTGAACCAACGATCCCCAATTTCAATTTCAAATCCAAAACCCTCTTCTTCTTTAACCAAGGATCCATCTGCTGCAACATTGAGCGTTGAATCGAAGCTGAAACCGAAGCTATGGTGTGTGTATCTCATCATCTCCTCCAAATCCCCCTTTGAAACCTATGTTGGGGTCACCACGTCCAATTTCTTCGACTGGGTTCGCACAAATTTTTATGAATCGAGTTTCAATTTTATCTGGATCGTGTTCAATTAGTCGTTCGAAGTGATTTTTCGAGCCATTTGGCTTCAATTTTGGTGAAATAGTGGAATTTCTTTCAAGAACCATGTTCGGGTTAAGTCATTTGTTACGGAGATAAGCTCGTCAATTTGGTGCAAGAAGAGGGAGCAATGAATGAATAAGTAGAGGTAACAATTGGTGAAGAAATTAAATAAAAAATGATATAAAAAAAAAGCCCAAATCTGTTTCATGCCCATTCTACTATTCTAGTGGGTGCGGCGTCAAGCCAGAGAAAAATGGGGAGGAAGAGGTTGGAGAGACTACCCAAGAGAAAGGGAAGAGAAAAAGATGAAATTAAGGAATAAACGAAAAAGCCATGTAAACCTAAATTAATATAAAAATAATAAAAATTACCCCCTCATTTAAAAATTGCAACCTCGTCTATGTCACTTCATTTTTAATTACAATTTAAGTTATGTCACATCATTTTTCCTTGTCAAATCTGAGAGACTGAAGTATCATTTTTCCAACGTCAAGTATTAAAAATATATTTTACTCTAAATAAAAAATACTTCAAGTCACAATTTAACCTTAAATTAATTATAAATAAATGATTCATTTATTAAAAAAAGAAAAGGTGTATCGTGTGAACTAAAGAGGGTGATTCATTTTCATCTTCCCCAAACCCTCAAAAATTGGGGGAGAAAACAAAGGAAATGCCCGTTCCCAAATCCGTCTCCTCATTTCTGTCCCGCCATTTCTGCACCAAGCCCAAGCTTCCAAGCTTCTCCAACATCCCTTCCAAGTACAGGCCACACTCCATCAAAGAAGCTCAGAAGGCGCTCATCGATTATCTCCACACTACCAGATCCTTGCCCTACACCTTCGCCGAGCACATTGCCAAGAATTCCCTCTTCTCCCTCTCCAATCTCACCCAAAACATCCACTTCTCCGCCCCCAAATTCTCCCGGAGATTCAGGAAATTCCTCAGGTACCATCCCATCAACGAATTCGAGTTCTTATTCGAGAGTATTGGGCTGAATTACGATGAAATCGCCGCGTTTTTGCCGCCGAATAAGTTCTTTTTCTACGAGGATCGGAGCGTCTTGGATGCTGCTTGTGCGCTCTCCGGATTTGGATTTCCGTGGAATATGCTCGGGAAGTTGTATAAGGAGGAGGCATCAATTTTTCGTAAAACTTCGTCCGAGTTGAATTCTACGCTCGACGAATTTAAACGCTATGGATTTAATTCCGTCTCCATAATCTGTATCTGTTTGGCTTTTCCTCATGTGTTAGCTGGTGGGATTGTTGCAGGATTGCTCGAGGGTCTGAAGAGCGATTTCTCTGAATTTTGTATGGTGGAGTCTGAAGGAGATTTTGGTTCCTGTTATGAAATCTGTAAGAAATTTCGATTGTTTTACAATTTGGGTCTTGAGAAAGGTAAAGTAGGGGCTCTAATGAGCAAGAAGAAGAGTATATTTCTTGAATTTCCTGAAGAAATTTTGGCCCAAAAGGCAGATTACTTTTGTAGATTTGATGTGAAGAAACAGGATGTAGGGTTGTTGCTTGTTCATAGTCCTGAGATTTTGAATCTTGATCTGAACTCACCAATGATTTCAGTGGTGGGTCTGTTGAAACATGTAGGATTAGGCACTGATGAACTGAATCATGTTGTAGATAAGTTTTCTCATGTCTTAGGTAGAAATCAAATGACTAATTTGCCTAATATTATGAGAGCTTTGGATCTGCACAAATGGTTTTTCTATGAGATAATGAATGATTATGAATTGTTGGCCACCTATTGCTTGAATTCTCCAGATGAAGATGTCGATGAAGGTTTCGGTTTAAGCTTGGAGACAATCCGGTTGTCTAGAACACCTACTCACACAATGAATAAGTTAAAATTTCTTCATGGAATTGGGTATGGAGAGAATTCTGTAACCATAGGGGTCTTGTCTAGGCTGCACGGTACCGACCGGGAGCTACAAGAGCGGTTCGATTGCCTTCTTCGAATGGGCATTGAGTTCTCGAAGCTATGTTCGATGATACAAATTGCTCCTAAGATTCTAAACCAGAAGCCAGATATTCTTGAACAGAAAGTGGAGTTTCTTTGCAGGCAAATTGGATCGTCGTTGGAATACCTTGACGTTTTCCCGGCGTTTTTGTGTTTCGATTTGGAGAAGCGTATGAAGCCGAGATACAGGTTTCACATGTGGCTTAGAAAGAAGGGGTTGTGCTCTAGAGATTACTCCATTGCTAGCATAATGGCTACCAGTGAAAAGAAGTTTGTAGCACGTATTTTTGGCATTCACCCAGCTGCACCAAAGCATTGGTTTGAGACTTTTTCATACACAACATCTGCTCACAATTGACCATTGGTCTATCACTTGGTATTCTTCCATTTCTTTTTGCTCATTTCTCCATAATTGTTCTTCAATCATATTAATCCATTGATATTTTAGGTTAAATTACAAATTTAGCTGTTTGATAATGATTTTTTTTGGGTTTTAAAACCATTCTGGCTTGCTTACTCAATTTTGTTTTTTTTTTTTTGGTATATTTTATATTTTTCATTTTTCTAAAAAACACTGTTGAATGTTTTAGCTAATTTTTTCTTTTTTTAAAAACTACTCTTTTTTTAAAAAAAATTTTGTTTAGATTTTGGAAGCATTTTTAAAAAGTAAATAACAAAATAAAGAAATATTAAGATTACACTTTTGTCATATAAAAGGGGCAAAATGGCCCAAATAGGATGGTATCCCTTTGATTTTTAACAAGTTGCGCTCTTGAATATATATTTAATAAACAAATTAATCATAAAATTTTAAATTGCACAAACTGAATTTTTTGGCAATTTATGGATATATTTGGGAGTGGCGGTAGAATTAGTAATTTAAAAAAAGATATTTAAGTAGAATTGATTTTTCAAAATCATCGTCCAAGTGATATCTTAAAAATTTATTTAAAGTGATTTTAAGTTTTCTTAAAATCAATTTTCTAATTTGGCCAACATATCAAGTGAAAGTGATTTTGACAATGGTATTGACACTCCAAAAACTCCCTAAATCAAATATGTCCGCTATCCACATCCCTAAATAATCTCAAGTTTTGAAATCTATCGACTATAGCACCGCGTAACTTACCTAAAGAAAAAACTTTTGGCGATTTTAAATTTCCTTTGCCTTCCATTTTTTTAAATCTCCTTTGCCCTCCATTTTTTTTTCCTACGTTTCATTTCAACCGGTGGGAGTTTGTTGTGATTCTAGCATTTTCCGGCAACAATAAGGAACTTTTTTTGTGTCGGAAGTTTTGATTAAAGTACCAGATGACCACATGCAAATGAGTTTCAATCAATCAGGAAAGAAATTTTGAATCTCACCAGAAAATTCTAGTTTTCTTTAGGGATTTTGCAGTTGGATTTTAATAGTGAGGCTACCGCACCATGGGTGTCATCATCGTTGTAGAACCGATGTCGTGGAGGGACGTCACCGACGTAAGGGAGTCACATCGTCATGGAGGAATGTTGCCATCACTATTATTCAAATTTGGGAATGCACCACCAACTGTTGCAGATCATTGTTTGTGGTGGGTTGTGTCATCACGAGTTTGCAAAATAGGGGCTAGAGGGCACTACTTTCGAAATGGAGAAAAAAAATAGAAAACATAAGGTTTCTTTTCTCCAAAGAAGAAAGAGATGATTGCACCATAGAGAAAAATAGTATATACCATAACATATTATAAAACATATCGAGGGGTACATTATTATCACACCTTCTAGTTTAGTATTTAACGGTATATACCATATAATCTTTTGGAGGAGTATATGTTTATCATTTTGTATAGGGATAAGTAAACTATTAGGCTATATGGAGATTCAAATTACACTAATGTTTAAAATTTTACCCTTTTTGTCTTAAAATTTGCCCAAATATAATGGAGCCCTCTAGAATTGGACTAATTTGCCCTCTTAAATATATAAATAATAAACACAAAAATCAAAAATTGACCCACAAAATCATTGGTGGTCTAAATGAAATATCCCTACATAAAAGGCATTATAGCAAATTTCTCTCTCCATTCCATTTGATCTGTTTCGAAACCTTTCAAATTCCACGTAATCAAATCGATCGACTTCTTCCCTTTTCGTTCCCATTCTGATGCTTTCTATGCAACCAGTAAAGGAAGTAAGTTTTTTAGTCAATGGGAGAAGAAGATTATGTATTTTTCTTCAATTTTGTTGGCATTTTGCATTGTAAAATTTTTTTAGTGAATTTTAATTGTTCTGGTTTTAGCCGCCTACTTTTTGGGAAATTTATGGTGGACTATTGGGGTTTCCAGTACATTGGAGGTACAACTTAGGATGGATATTGGAGGAACCTTATATACACACGCATTGCTATATGGTTTGAAGTTTTATTTCGGAGTTTAATATACTGTTATATACCAGTTATTCAATGCTTTTTAGTTTGATTATTGAAGTTTTATTTTGGGGGCACTTTGAATTATTTGGTTTTGTTTTTTCGGTTTATGATTGGGAATCTATTTTTGACGGACTATACTATTGTTACTCAGTCTAGCAATCATTTTAGATTATGTAACATACCATAATAGTTGTCCTTTGATCTCGAATATATAATAGAACATATTATATACTAAGAGCATTTAGTTATGCTTAATTAAATTTGTTCTTAACAAAAAAAAAATTGAGTTATGGTGGTGACCTATGTGGTATATTATATACAATTTATAAATCTTTTTATAGTATATAAGGATATAAATTTAAAGAAACTGTTATAATTTGGAACAATAAAAAATGAAACATGCAACATATACGTTATATTGTCCATTTAACTAACAAGATATATTATATAAACTAGTATACATAACTGAATATATACTATAGTTACAGATGTGTATATAGAACATAACGTAGTGAGAGAGTATATTAAAGTAAGATATATTAT
The DNA here is from genome assembly GCF_001995035.1 of Momordica charantia. The sequence goes on along the minus strand of NW_019104884.1, from coordinate 1,578 downwards.
AATCTAGTATGCATAATTGAATATATATAGAGCACTCCGACTTCAAAGTTTAAGAAAATTGATTTTGTATGTTTTTTTTAGCATTGTTTGTTAATTGTGGTTTGATATAACAGTATATAGTTTATATTTCATATATAAGTTTATGTGAGATTGATTCCGGTTAATCGATTCTTCATCATGAAATCAACACTTATTGTTTATAGCCAGATATAGTTTATATCTACGAATAAGTACCAAGTGAGTAGTTGATTTTGCTTCAGTTCTAAGAACTTAATAGTCTGATATAGTTTATATATGTTTGTATTGTCTATTGGGATATTGAGTATATAGTTTATAACTGACTCATAAGTGCTGACGTATATAGTTTATATTAATACACACAATCGTAAAGTATTATTATTTGAATTGATTATTTCCATAATCCTCTAATCCCTTAAAATTAATTACAAAAAGATTAGTATAATATATGTTAACAATTTAGTATAATATATCAAGAGTAAATTAAGGGATTATGGAAATAATTGATTTGGGGCCCACAATAATTAAAGGTTTAGAAAATCAAATTAGAAATTTAAATCTTTTACATTTAAATAAAAAAACTAACAATAATAAATATAAATGTCATAAATAAGGGTAATATCCACATTAATAAAAATTACTAAATCCAGAAATCTAAAAGTGTAAAATTGGAAAAATTTAGACATTTCTGAAAATAAGTTTTTAAAACAGTCCGTCCAAGACATTATCTCTTTCGTATATTAGAAGAATAAAATGAAAAATATATTATGTTGCAGTATTTGGAATATATTATATAATCTAATAGTTTAATATATATAATAATATAATAGTTTTTTTTTCTTTTTTTGATAAAAAAATACTTCATTAATCAACCGAAAGGTCCATAATGGCCACAACTTCCAGCCAATTGGGGAGTGAAAAATCCCACATTTCACTCTCCCTATTCTTTAAAGCACGACGCGCAAGGTGATGGGCACAGTAGTTCGCAACCCGATCAACCTTTACAAAATCACAAACCCCACCCGTATCTTGCCAATAATGAATTTCATTAACAACCTAGAAAATTACTATCAAATCGGTATCTTCTCCTCTCAAGAGCGACACCACCTCTACGGAATCAGATTCCACTTGGATTGGAAAAGTTACAAGATAGTTCTTCGCCCGAATCCCTTCAAGAACGGCCATGGCTTCCAACGCCTTGATGCTACTAGGGTGGTCCACTGATTTGTTCCCTGCAAGAATAATTGCGCCCTCCCAGTTCTGAAGCACCCAGCCGAGACCGCCCGTCTGATGAACTGCCGACCAAGAAGCATCAACGTTCAGTGCCCAAGTATGAAGGGGAAGAGGTATCCATCTTGACACTCCCTTTAATACACTACTCTAAAAGATGTTTTGTCCTGTATCATATATTTTCTTGTCTGCTCCAACAAAATCGCCAAATTGTGCTGCTCTTCTTTAAAAACGATGTTTTGTTTGGGGTTGAAAATACCCCGGACACGTGGAGGACCCCTATTTGTGCTCCAAGATGACTCATGAGTCATGCCCAGCTCGGACGGCCGA